>ML269261.1:0-71879 GCA_005239495.1 Nicotiana undulata | reverse complement strand
GGGGGGGTTGCAGAAAAACAAAATAACAAAAAATTAAAAATACAAAAAAAATGTAAAATTGGGGCAACTAAGTAAATTTCTAGATAAGTGGGTTGGGATGCCTTTGTTTTAGGTGAGTTTCATGAATTGTATTTGGACTGCTAAATGGGTATTTCCCCTATCTAGCCTTGTTTTCATTTTTATATAATTGTTAGCTATTTTTTATTAATTACTTACCTATTTAATTGGGTATTTAACAAGTAACCAATTTTTATTTAACATCTAGCCTAAAATCAACCTAATTCCTGACCCAATCCAATAAACCAACAGACCCCCAAGCCCAAACCTAAATCTACCCGGCCCAATCCGGATCCAATCCTGACCGTTGATCAAAATTGATTAACGGTCCAGATACCCCTTTCCTTAATTAACCCCTAACGACTATCCCATTCTCTCATTCACTCCCCTCTCATTCATCTCTCTACTCTCTCTCTATCTATGGTTCTCTCTAGAACCTTCTCGTCTTCTCCTCTCCGGTGGAGTCTGTTCATCTCCTCCGGCCACCTCCCTTGTCGGAAGTTATGTCCTCTCATCATCTCCTGTCCCCCTGCTTCATCCCATGCCGGTCTGATGATACCTTGAGGCCTTCAGGTGAACCTGGAGCGGTTCAACTCCTACCCATGGTCCCTCATGCCATTTTCCGGCCACCTCCGACCGTTTGAGTAAGATATGTGACTTCTCCGGCTAAGGCCGGTGACATTTTTAAGGCTTTCTTGTTTTCTCCGGGTTCTCTGAAACCCTAACTCCTAATATTTTCCGATTTCTTTTAGATTTGTCTTAGATCTGTGTATGTTATGAAGCTTTTTGCATGTTTCCTTCAAAGAAACCTTCCTATTTCTAAAGTGACTATTCATCTTCATGACTAGGGTTTTTGAAACCTTTTCTCCAAAACGATTTTTTCTAATTTTAAGTGTTATTATGTGATTCTTGTTGTGTTTAAATGATTTCCGTTAAGTTCCCCCTTAACCTAACCTATTATGTTGAATACCCCTAATTTCTGGCTTTAGTCCTGGACTATGAGTCTATCTTTGATGTATGCTCGTTCAACTTATCTGTATGTTTGATTCTCATGAATAGGTCTTGATTAATTTGAGTATTTTGTGATACCCTAGTAATATCCTATTAAGGTTTCCGACTTGGTTCTACCTGCTTAAAACTTTTTTATTTGTTTATTCGTAGGAGTCTACACTATTTCCCTTAATCAGTGCTATTCTTTGATTATCGAATCCCTGATTCTCTGTGATTTTACCCTATTTTTGTTCATCAGGGTCTCTGATTTTTGCTTTCCCCGCTCATAGCATGTTTATTTTGTTAACTCCCTAGATCATTTACTATGTGTTAATTTGAATCCTTGATTCTTTTACCCTATTCTTGCTTATGCTATGATTGTCCCGTTCATTCGTGATACTTTCCTTTAATTGATATTAATTTCCTGTAATTGATACCTCACTCATCTCATGATGATTTCCTTACCGATTTCTAGCCTTCAAATGATTTTCTGCCTTACTTTATGGTCGATTATGCTGTCAAACTAATTCATATGTATTTTTCTTAATTAAAACCTTATGAATCTAGCCCTAGTTGTTTGCTCTATGCCTATTATGTTTGAATTTATTTCCTTATCTGTTACGCTCCAGTTACTCATTGATTTCTTTCCTTATTTGGTCACTTGTCTTTACCGTTTGAAGTTGACTCCCTTAATTAAGGGAGTACTCAGACTGATTTTTATTCTTAATTGATTCTAAGTTCTATAATTACTAAATAATTGATTCTTGCCTTATTTCACCTAACTTCTAAAATGCTATATATGCATAGTCTTCCTGTTTTTCAACACACACACAGACACGAAATAATCTGTGCAACTCTCTCTCTCACAACTAAACTTGCTCTCTCTATTCTCTCTTCTGTGCTACTTGCTACTGCTCTAAGTTAGTCGGCTACAAGCCAAGGCTACCTACTGTGCGTCTCCTATTTTCTGCTTTGTGTTACTTCTTTCTGCACCCTACTGGTATGTTCTAATTTAGATTTCAGTCTTCAAACCAATATGTTTCTATTACTGTTGTAATTCATTGTGTTTCCAATCTGCTTGTATCTATTATTCTGTTGTTCAACATGTAACTAGGATCTTGGATTTTATCTGGTATGTCAAGTTCTACCTTATTTATTAGAATGCCTTTGTGTGTCCAAACCTGCCTTCATGTGAACCTCTCTGCTTATGTTTGGTACAGTAGTTTGGGTAGACTCTACTGTCTTGAACTGTTTGGTCTTGTTATGTTAGTATAATTCTATGCTTTACTGTGTCCCCAATCCCCTGAATCCCATGAACTTTTGGTTGTGTGCTGCCTATTACATGTTTGTCATCATGTGTTCTATGTATGACCAATCCCTGATACCCTTGTGTGAAAGCTTTGGTGTTGAACCTGCCTTGGTTCTTTTGTTCCATGTGTGATGCTGAACATGCTTTTGGTTCTAAATTTGGTCTGTTGCTTGTTGATTGCCCTGCTCTTCTCAAACCTGTTTTATTAAGACAACTCTCTCCCATTTTATAAAACTATTTCAATTGAGTCTCTCTTTTCAAAACTGTTTCTTACTTAAACTCCCCCAAAACTATGTTGAGCACTCTCACCTTACTCGTAGACCATTAGGTTCTGCCCCTTTTGTGTAAGCATTGCTTTGGAACCCTTGAGCTCCCTATGAACTTTGACACACAAGAGCTGGCCTTTCCACACTTCACTTGCTCTATCTTGGCTATAAAATTTGGGTGTGAGCACTGCCCGGGAGCCCTTGAGGTCCTTAGGGAACTCTGACACACCCGAATTACGATAAAGGTTATGAAACAATACATGGCACGGAGGACCTGGAGACTTGGGCCTATTATGAAGGCTCCCTATAGTTAACTTCTTCTCTTCTTACTTTAGTTATTGTAATTCATATTCAGAGAACTGTAATAATTATTTGTAAAGATAACTATGGGGTTGGATAGTGAAATGGGTGGGTGATATGCATGATGTAGTATAATTAAGGGTAGAGGTCATATTTCTAGGTTTACTTTTCTCTATGCGCAATAGAAACCATGTTTAAGTACAACATGCCAAGCATGCCATGCATATCATGTTACTTAGCATCTATGGGTATTGTATTCAGCATCTCATTACTCTTAGAAACCAGGTCTATAGGGTAAATAACAACAACAAAATGGCTATTATGATATTCTGCTCATGTCTACCTGTCCTGAAATATCATTTAGAAATCCTGCCTTAGAATAAATAATGGTAACAAAATTGCAATCATGTCTCATCATGCCTCTTAGAGATCCTGTTTCTAGGTAAACAACATTAAAAACTATCACCTGTGCTATTCCTTAAACTGGCATAATGCTATGGTTCTGTGTTCATTTAGAGATCCTGTCTTAGCGACTGCATAAGCATCATTCTGCGTTAGACAACATGTTAGGGTGACACTCATCTAACCACACTTAGTCTAAATACAAAACAGTCTTCCTGTTCTAACAAACTGGTAACTTAGTCTCTGAGTATCTGTAACACCTAGAATTACATGCTATTAAGTATAACAACCTGGAGTTATCAATAAAGCTGGACAACTGCTGCATATTATTCTACACGCCTAGGCAAACCTTAGGTAATCAGCCACAAAAATAAAACCAGAACTGTCTTTGTGATTATGTTTAACTGTCAGCATGTTAAAATCAGTAGGCAAGCCTGATTAGGACTTCCTCTCCGAGTTATGTAATTTGACTCTGCTATTATCCCTTAGACATTATGCTTAGGATCAGAATCTGAATTTAAGACCTTAATTGTGTATGAGACATGTTGTTTATGTGCAATATGTGTGGAGGTATACTTGAGCCTTTATCTGGTTTCCATGCTTTTCCCCTTAATTGAAGTCCTATCTGTTTTCATTATGTGTCGCCTTAGTAATTTTCACCTTTTAAAACCTAAGGGCCTTCTTAGCACCTCCCTTATAGGATAAGAGTCCTAATTTTCTCCGGGACTGATAGGAAAGTGATGGGTAACGCCATGCAATAGAGGTCGTGACCAACACACCAACACACGCTTTAGTTACCTTCACGGGGTGGGAGAGGGTAGATATGGACATGATGACCGGTGTGCTAATACCACGTGTAGCCCCTCTTTGAGGTGTCATACCGGGTATTGCATTGATGTGATCCATATTATAAGCAAACCTAGGACATTCCTTTACTTTTCATAAATATGCTTAGATTGTAATTCTCTTCAAAAGCTAGTTCCTCGTTAACTATTTTTTTTCCAAACATCTGCACTTAGACTTAAATCCCCTATTATTTGAGCCTTACTTGTTTATTTGCTAAATTATACATATTCACAAAAACGTTGTTTGGCCGGGAACCACAATTGTGGATCCTGAGGAGTGCCTCACACCTTCCCCTTGGGATAATTTCAAGCCCTTACCCTATCTCTGATTATCAACGTGGTTATAAATGAACCCCCCTAGGTGCCCTAACGCGCCTTAAAAATCGTTAGGTGGCGACTCTTCAAAAACGCAAGACCCCATTCCCAAAAGGAATGAGTTGTCTCAACTAATTTCATAAACCCCTATTTCACGAGAAAAAGGGGGCGATATAAGTACTATACTTTATAAAACAATTGTCCGCAGTATAGTACGAGGTAGTAAAATTCAATGAACATAGTAGTTTCTTAATATCGCAAAGAATGGAGAGGGATCTACTCATCCAATAAGGATTACATAAAGTACTAGATGTTGATGCTATGAAACCTAATTCCAAGAAATTTGAGGATTGGGCAGACTTGGATGAAAAGAATGCTAGTGCATCAGGTTGTACTTATCAGATAATGCGGTAAATAACATTATTGATGAAGATACTATATGTGGCATTTGAAAAAGGTTGGAAAGCCTATACATGTCCCAAATAATAAAGAAGTAGTTATATGCCCTATATATGGATGAATATACGAATTTTTTTGTCACATTTAAATGTATTTAATGCACTAATTGTATAGCTTGCCAACCTCGGAATAAAGATAGAAGAAGAAGATAAATTCATCTTGATATTGAACTCGTTGTAACGACCCGACTGGTTGTTTTGCGTTTTAGAACCCCCGATCCCCCGAATGAGACTTCCTGTAGTTTCTCTCACTGATTTATGACTTGTGGGGACGGGTGGTTCGGGATTTAGAGGTGTTTGGAGTGGTATAGGAACACTTGGTTCCTTAAGGTTGGCCTTTTTGGCCAAGTTTGACTTCGGTCAACATTTTGAGTAAACGACCTCGAAATCGAGTTTCGACGGTTCCGCTTCGTATGATGATTTCAGACTTGGACGTGTGTCCGCAGCGGGTTTTGGATGATCCGGGAGCGTTTCGGCGCCAAATCGTGAAATATGATTCCTTAAGTTTAAGAATTTTGGTTTGGAACGTGTTTTTGTGTTATCGAGGTCCGGACGGAATTCCGAGATCGGGAATAATTCCGTTATGTCATTTATGACTTGCTCGCAAAGTTTAGGGTCATTCCGAGTAGTATAGGTTGGTTCGGCGCATTGTTAGCGAATTCAAGAACTTAAAGTTCTTAAGTTTGATTCTAGGGGTTTTGAGGTGTGATTTTGAGTTTTAGCGTTGTTTTGGGTGTTCCGAAGGCTCGAGCGACTCCGTATTATGATTTGGACTTGTTGGTATATTTGGACGGGGGCTCAGGTAGGCCCAGGTGCTTCTCGGGCACCAAACGAGGCCAAAAACCAGCTGAAGCAGTTGCTGGTGCACCTGATCTGGTGTGACCGCAGGTGCGATTGCCCAGTCGCTGGTGTGGGATCGCTCTTGCGGTCCAAGCCTCGCAGGTGCGGCCTCAGAGGGGCTGCCCTTTTCTCACAGGTGCAGATCAAAATCCGCAGGAGCGGAGCCGCAGGTGAGGGCTCCTCTCTGCAGGTGCGAGCTTGGTCCCCCTTGCCCAGTTCCGCAGGTGCGAGTATTTACTCGCAGGTGCGGTCCTTGAGAAGCAGGTGCAGAAATCCCTGTAGGCAGTGAGATCTCTTAAGTACGGGAAAACCTCAATTTTTGAACATTTCACCTTCTTCTTTGGGCAATTTTGAGCATGCAAAAGGGACCAACGACCTAACTACTAAGAGGTAAGTAATTTTCACCCTAATGTTGATTCAATACATGAAATCCTAGGTAGATTAATGCCCTATTTAGTGTAAATCAAAGGTTTGATCAAAACTTAGGGCTTCATGGAGATTTTAGGAAATTTCCCACTAATTAGCTATGAAATCATACAAAATCATATATTACTGAACCTTAGGTTATGAGTGAGTGTTTCCTTAGAAAATTTTCGAAATCCGAGCATGTGGGCCCGGGGGTGTATTTTGGAATTTTTTCAAAGTAGGTTGAAATAACGGCTTAATTAGGTAAACCTCATACTTTTGAGCATAGATTAATTGATGTATACCATATTTGACTAGTTCCGAGTCCTTTGGAGATGAGTTTGGTGTTTCGGACGCGTTCTTGACCCGGAGAGTAGGTTCGACACGAGGTGAGTCTCCTTTCTAATCTTGTAAGAGGGAATTGTCCCCATAGGTGATTATAAATAATTGCATGTCCTTATTTGCGAGGGCTACGCACGCACGAGGTAACGAGGGTCCGTGCGTAGCTACTATTATATCATGTTGGGTAGTCTTAGGATTCACAAGCATGCTTTATGTGCCTTGTATGTGACCATCAATGTATTTTGAGTTGCTTAGTATCCTAGAATTGGTATGAAGATATTTAGGAAGTTACATTCAAAATTTCATTGCTTAAATCCTTGTCTTCAAGCATAATCTCTGTTAAATCCTTGGATTCTTGATAATTTTGTGTATGTATATGGGCACCCGCGTCGCATGTATGATTTGTGAGCGGGATAGCCCTACAATTATGTCAACCGCGTCGCATGTTCGATTCGCGAGCGGGGTAATAGATGCATCTATGGTTCGAGCCGTTCCACCCTTGGCAGTGCACATTTATTTTCGCGGCACTTCGGCCGTACGCTTTCGGCACACTATGTGCTATATATATTTGACCGAGAGTTTGTGATACTTGTATAATTTGTTTTATGTAAAAAGGGAAAAGTAGTACATCATATGCTAGTGAAATTTGAGGTGCAAAGGTAAATTTCAAATTTGTGCTTGATGTTTCATGTCTTTATGATTATTACGACTGTTATCCCTGCCTAGCCTTCATTTAATTATATTATTACATATTGACCCTAGTAAGTACCACGTCGACCTCTCGTCAATACTTATTCGATATTAGACGGGATACTCACTGGGTACGTATCTGTTTATGTACTTATGCTACGCTTCTGTACTTAATTGTACAGGTTCTGAGGCAGGTGCATCTGGTTATCCGACCGGAGCTCGACCTTGAGAGTATATTCTGTACCTGACTTCACGGTGAGCTGCTTCCCTTGGCGTTTCTCAGCAGCACTATGGAGTTGTCTTTTGTTTATGTCTGTCTACTTCTTTTAGACAGTAGAACAGTTTATTCTATCTTTTGTATATTCTACTAGTCCGCCTGTAGACTCGTGACACTAGTTCCTGGCACACGTAGTAGACATTTTATATTTTGGGACTGCATGTATATGTTAGTTCAGGACTTTTATGGCTACTTTTGTCTAAGTTGACTAATTATTCATTTCCACTTAATGTTTTCAACTCAAAAATTTGGCAAGTATCGGAATGTTTATCGAATAAAGAAATATAACTAGAAATTCAAGTGTTGGCTAGCCTGACCCCGGTGTTGGGCGCCATCACGACCTGAGTTAGGACTTTGGGTCGTGACACTCGTTATCATCTTCGTACGATTATTTGGAAACAACCCATCCTGCACGGTAAGACCATCATTGAATTGAAAGACATCACATCGACTATTTTATTTAATGAGAAGATGAGAAGGAAGCCTGAAAATCAGTGATATGCTCTCATCACAAAAGATAGAGGCATGAGACATCAAAGGTGTTCAAGCAACTATGGTAGATCCGGAGCTCGTGGGAAGTCTAAGAACCGATCCAAATCAAGAGGCAAAAATTGCTATAATTGAGATCAACCATATCATTTTAAAAGAAGTTGTCCGGATCCAAAGAAGGGCAATGTAAAAGTAGTGTACAGAAGAATGATGAAAACACAACCGACATAGTGCAAAATAATGACAATGTTCTCTTCATAAATAGGGAATATTAATACATGCACTTGGCAGGTTCAACGTCAGAATGAGTGGTTGACACAATAATATCTTACCATGCTACACCGATAAGGGATTTATTTTATATGTAGCAGGTGATTTCGGCACTATGAGAATGAGTAACACAAGTTACTGAAAAATTGTGGGACTCGATGATATTGTATCAAGGAAAATATTGATGCATATTGGTTCTAAAGGACGCACAACATGTACCTGATTTGTAGATGAACCTAATCTCGATAATTGCTTTAGACCGAGATAGGTATGAGAACAATTTATAAATAAAAAATAGAAACTCACCAAGGGTTCATTGGTGATTATAAAAGGGATTTTCTCATAGCATGTTATATAAGACATATACATAATATGTCGAGGTGAATTAAACGCGACACAAGACGGGATTTTTGCACACTTATGGCATAGAAGAATAGATCATACGAGCAAGAAAGGATAGATTCTTGCCATAAAATCACTCATATATTTTCCCAAAGGTAAGACGGTGAAACCTTATGACTACTATTTATTTGGTAAACAACATGGAGTCTCGTTGCGACATCGTCTGAAAAAATTTAAATATACTTGATTTGGTATATTTTGATATTTGTGGTCCATTAGAGATAGAATCGATGGGTGGTTACAAATATTTTATTACTTTTATTGATGATATTTCACGAAAATTATGGATTTATATCTTGAAAAACAAAGATCAAGTGTTTCAAGTTTTTCCAAGAAGTTTCATACTCCAGCAGAAAGGGAGACGAGTCAAAAGCTAGAGCATCTCCGAACTGACAATGGAGGTGTGTACACCTCAAGATAATTTGAAGAGTACTGTTCGATCCATGAGATTATATATAAAAAGACAATTTCTTAAACCCCGCAACATAATGATGTAGCTAAGAGGATGAATCACACCACTATCTAGAAGGTACGAAGCATGCTTAGAATGGCTAAACTTCCTAAGTCATTATAGGATGTATCAGTTCAAACACCCTGTTATCTGATCAATAAGAGTCTATCAGTTCCAATCGAGTTTGACATCCCACAGAGAGTTTACACTAACAAAGAGGTGTCATACTCGCATATAAAAATATTCAGTTGTCGAGCTATTGCACGTGTATCGAAAGAGCAGAGAACAACCTGGTTAATAGATTTGTTTCATGCATATTCATCAGATATGGAGCCGAAGTGTTCAGATACAGACCATGGGATCTTGTCAAGAAGAAGTTCATCAGCAGTAGAGATATAGTCTTCCGAGAAAATAAAGTTGGAAATTTTTTATGATCAATCGAGAAGGCCAGGAAAAAGAATGGTATAATTCATAATCTTGTTACTATTCCTTTTACTTCTAACCATCACAAAAGTGTAGAAAGTATGACCGAAGAGGTTGACAAGTAGAAGAAGTAACCTGATGATGTTGCTGAGCAGATGGAGCAACTTGATGATAATGAAGAGCAAGTGAAATACTATATTTAGGAAGAAGAAAAACCCCGACCTTTGCGAAGATCATAAAGTTCAAGTGTTGAGTCATCCAGGTATCCTAACTCAAAGTATGTACTCATTAGTGATGAGGGAGCCATAAAATCTTAAGTAGGTTTGTCTCATCCAAAAACAAATCAATGGATAAAATCCATGGAAGAAGAGATAGAATCTACACAAAAAATGGCACGTACAAGCTGGTTGAACTTCTAAATATTAAAAGACACACTTAAATGCAAGTCAATCTTAAACTCAAGAAAGATGAAAAATGAAAAAGTTGCTTAGATGCAATGCTCGATCGTTTTTAAAAGGTTTCACACAGAAGAATGATATTGATTTTGATAAAATTTTATCCCATGTTGTCAAAATAACTTTTATTCAACTACGTTTGAGCTTTACGGTTATCCTAGATCTTGTAGTTGAGCAGTTGGACGTGAAAACTGTATTTTTTCATGAAGATGTGGAAGAGGAGATTTATATGTAGCAACCAGAAAGATTTGAAGTAACTGAAAATAATTATATGGTGTGCAAATTGAATAAGAGTCTTTATAAGTTGAAGTACACACCAAGACAGTAGTACATGAAGTTTGACTCATTCATGAAAAGTCAAACATACATAAAGACCAATTTGGATCCTTGTATATACTTCAAAAGATTTACTGACAACGAATTTATTATTTTGTTGTTGTATATGGATGGAATATTAATTGTAGGACAAGATAAGAAGTTGATTTTCAATTTGAAGGGAGACCTTTCCAAGTCATTTGAGGTGAAAGACTTGGGCCCAACACAATAATTTATGGGAATGAAGATCGTTCGAGACAGAACAAACAGAAAGTTATGGTTGTTGCAACAGAAGTACAGAGAACGTGTGTAGGAATACTTCAACATGAAGAGTTATAAAACAGTCACCACACACCTTGATGATCATCTAAAGTTGAGCAAGAAGATGTGTCCTACAATTATGAAAGAGAAATGGAACATGGATAGAGTTCCTTATTCTTCGGCAGTTACAAGCCTAATGTATGTAATAGTATGCACCAGACCTGATAATGTTCTTACAGTTGGTGTTGTTAGCAGTTTTCTTGAAAATCCTAAAAAAGAAAGACCATTAGGAAGTAGTTAAGTGGACACTCAGGTACCAGAGAGGTACCTCTAGAGACTTTTTTTAGGATATGATCCAATCTTAAAAGGGTTACATGAATTCTGATATGACAGGTTATCTTGATAATCGTAAATCTATTACTGGATACATATTCATATTTTTAGGGGAAACAATATCATGGCGGTCAAAATTATAAAAGTGAGTCATATCTCTACAACTGAAGCGGAGTATACTACCAGTGATGAAGCTGACAAGGAGATGGTATGACTGAAATGATTCCTTCGAGAGTTTGGATTGCATCAAAGGAGAATGTCGTTTATTAGAGGTGAGAAAAAAATACAATGTATCATGTAAGGACATAACACATCAACGTAAGATATCACTGGATTCGAGAAAAGGTCGAGAATATATCTATGTAGGTTAAGAAGATCCATACAAGCGAGAAAGCTTCAGATATGCTGACGAAGGTAATATAAAAAAACAAGTTCGAGTTATACAAAGAACTCATTGACATGCACTCAAATCGAAAGGGGAGATTCATGAGGTCCATCTCATTCAAGAGCCAAAGTAATAGGCACGTACTTAAGAAAAATACATGGTTGAAATTTTTTGTTGGGAGGCAAATTGCAGAGAAAAATTAACACTCTACTATAGAGTGCTTGGTTCCCAAGATTGCTTCTACTATAAAAGAAGGGTTTTCTCAATTGTAATCACACTAACAAAGAGAGAAAGAAAGAATGAGGCATCACAGGGGTATAAGTAGTCTGTGGAAAAAATAGAGAGTGTGAGCAATATTATAGTAAAGTGAGAATATCAAAAGAGGACTATTTCTTTTGAGTGTTATAGCGGTCTTTGAAATATTTTACTCGGACTTACGAAGTATAAAGTTTCTTGCTTTAGTGATATTAGTTGCTCCTCTCAGGATCGTAGTTTTTTTTCTTATTCAGAAGGATTTTTCACGTTAAAATCTTAGTGTTATTGTCACTCTTTTATTCTTGTTGATTCCACATCTCGTTGCTATATTATTATTCCACTTTTATTATCGTAATTATTATGTACGTGGATAGTTTGTTTCCAACATTTATGCCCGATTTGCATTATACATCTTACAAAAAGGGCGTTTTAGCAATGGTTATGAAGAGAACAAAATTTTCATTAAGAAATTTTAAATAGCGAGAAACTTTTCCTTTATCGATGTATCTATAAAATCAACCTAAGATTAAAGTTAATAGACCTAGAAGATAATTAGAGAGGAATTATCTCACTAAGAAATTTTGAGTTTTTATTAACAGAAGAAAAAAAAATTAGAGAGACGGAAAAAGAAATAACCAAATAAAAAGAAATTTTGTATTGAAGAATTATGACGTTCCACCGGTAGATGGTGATGACGTTCCTAATTCTAGTAAATTAGAAACTCTCAAAATTTATCGAATTGGACTTGTTGGACACTGTTTACCTTAACATTATATAATTAATTTTCGCTTAGTCAAGATGACCATGGGACACATCAACAAGTTTTGAACATCATTAACGTTAATAAATTAAACTTCTTACATTATATTTCTCTAATTACGTTATTACATCGTATTATTCTGTCTGTCCAAAATTATTAGTCTCAAAGTATAAGGATCAATTCATCTAATTTCGATGTGAATTCATATATCAAAAGAGTGTAATTATTTTAAATAAAGGAGGTTTGGCATTTATATAGACTTGACTTGGCCTAGCCTATGAATCTCTGAAATTATAAATATATTGTAAGAAAGTTCTGACTTCTGTGTAACTTTTCAAAGTTAAGAGACAATATTGACCTATTAGAAAGCTTGTGAGCCCTGCACAATTTCTTGCAAACTGTTATTTTTATAGATCCAAGAAGTCTTCCTATATTACTCTCTGTTCTTGCAAACTGTTATATTTTCTAGTTTCACTTTTACTTATTCGCTATTTCAAAAATATATTTTCACTTTTACTTGTTCACTTTTGTATATCAATAGAAAAATAATTTAGACTCTTTACTTCAAGAACAACTTTGATAAAAAGAAGTTAATTTCTATTTGGGTTCGAGCCGTAAAAATAATTTCTTGTAAAAATACGGCTAAGACTGCATTCTATAAACCTTTTGTAGTCCGATTTTTTCCTGAATTTCGCGTGTAGCAGAAGATTAATGCACCGAATGCCTCTTAATTCTTTCTTAATATCTGAAAAAGTTAAATATTGCAAATCGCAATATAAAGACTAAAAAATCAATTAATGTAGACAAGAGCAAAGATCTTCCTTCAACTCGTTAGATCGTTACATAATGAGTAAATTTTAACCTTTTTTCTGAGAGAAACGAAACAGTAATGAAGAGAACAGTAACATATAAAGATTCTCTCAACACAATATACTGTTCTATTTTCAGAGAACAAGACAATTAAAAAATGTAGTTAGGTAGGAAATTGTTAGGTATAGATTCTAAGAGTTTCACTGAGCAGGCAGGCGGCTTGTTGTCGCTATCAGAATAAAAGATTTTGAGAGAAAAATAGAAATTTATAAAGAAAGAAAGAATATAATTGGACAAAGATTACCATAACTCACGGCGTTGGAGAGAAATTGTTGCTGTAGTCATCACCTCACGTGGCTGTTTTTTGACTTCATTTTTATTTCATTGGATTTAGTTCATTTTTATATTCAACAATAACAATAACATATATAATATAATCTCACAAGTAAAATTTAGAGAGAGTAATGCATACATAAATTTTACTCATATCTTATGAAAATAAAAAAATTATTTTCGAAGACACTCGACTCAAGAAAAATAAATTTGTTTTTGTTCCCAGAACATTTTTCATTTTGTCAAAAGAATGATGAAAATAAAAGAAATTTGAATCCAACATCTGAATTGTACTCCATCTCGCAAGTATTGAGTATATGATTTGAATAATTCAACAAGTATTTCCTGATCGAATGTGATTTAAAGATTCTTTTCTGAAGTTTGTATATATATATATATATATATATATATAAATACTTAAAAATTTATGAAATATATGTTCAAAATTAAATGAAAAAAAGTTAGATATGTAGACTCTTTTTGTAAATAATATGTGGATGAATGTCCATGTGTGAATAGTTTGTAAACTGATTTTCATACTTTATGTTCATTCCTTGCACTATTTTACTATAGCGGTCTTGATCTTTTTATGCCTATAAATTGGCTTGTAACCAGATTGTAAATGACACAAAATTGAAGAAGAAAAACTCTTCCTTCTTTCTATTTCTATTTATTATTCGGAAAAGGTCCAAATATGCCCGTGAACTATTTGAAATAGGACAAATATGCCCGTCGTTAATAGTTTGGCCCAAATATGTCCAAACTGTCCAATAAATGTGCAAATTTGCCCTTTTTTTAACGGAAACAGTATTTTTTCTTTTCTTTTTTTAATTAATTAAAATCAAAATATTTTTTTTCTAAAGCAATTTTTCTAAAAGTTTTTTTTACTAAAAATTGAAGAAAAAAAAGGGAAATATTTTTTTTCCAGTTTTTACAAAAGAACTGAAAAATATTTTCTAAAATAATGTTTTTGTAAAAACAGAAATAAAATCTAAAAAGCAATTTTCTAAAGCAATGTTTTTGTAAAAACTGGAAAAAAAAAAACTGAATTTATTTTTACGAAAAACTGAAAAAACGAAAAAAAATTGCTTTAAAAAAACTGAAAAGCAATTTTCTAAAGCGGTAAAAATTGGAAAAAACTGAATTTTTTTAAACTAAAAACTGATAAAAAGAAAATATTTGTTTTTTTCAGTTTTACAAAAACATTGCTTTAGAAAATTGCTTTTCAATTTTTTTTTTAGTTTTTACAAAAACAATTGTTTTAGAAATTAGTTTTCAATTTTTTTAAAGCGATATTTTTCTAAAAACTGGAAAAAAATATTAATTAAAAAAAGAAAAGAAAAAATACTGTTTCCGTTAAAAAAAAGGGCAAATTTGCACAATTATTGGACGGTTTGGGCATATTTGTCCTATTTCAAATAGTTCACGGGCATATTTGGACCTTTTTCGTAAAAAAAAAATCAGTTTTTTCCAGTTTTTACCGCTTTAGAAAATTGCTTTTCACTTTTTTTTTCTAGAATTTACAAAAATCATTATTTTAGAAAATAATTTTTCAGTTTTTTTAAAGCAATTTTTTTTTCGTTTTTTCAGTTTTTAGTAAAAATAAATTCAGTTTTTTTTCCAGTTTTTACAAAAACATTGCTTTAGAAAATTGCTTTTTAGATTTTATTTCTGTTTTTACAAAAAACATTATTTTAGAAAATATTTTTCAGTTCTTTTGTAAAAACTGGAAAAAAAATATTTCCCTTTTTTTTCTTCAGTTTTTAGTAAAAAAATTTTTAGAAAAATTGCTTTAGAAAAAATATATTTTGATTTTAATTAATTAAAAAAAGAAAAAAAAAAAATATTGTTTCCGTTAAAAAAAGGGCAAATTTGCACAACTATTGGACGGTTTGAGCATATTTGGGCCAAACTATTAACGACGGGCATATTTGTCCTATTTCAAATAGTTCACGGGCATATTTGGACCTTTTCCGTTTATTATTTATGTTTTACTAAATTATTATATTTCATAACATGTTATCAGCATTAAGCTCTAATTTCATCCTTATTTTTGCTAAGTTGAGTCATATTTTATTAAGGTATGTATCATTATATTCATTTTGTTTATGATAGTACATATCATATACTCACTATTTGCAGATTACTTATGCTCTTGGGCGTCTTAAATAATTTAAGTATATTGTAGTGATAAAATAACTATTTCCTTCGGTGCTCAACTCTTAGATGACCTCAAAGTCATCAAACTAGCTACCCACTAATAAAACAGTATGTTGTTTCCCTTTTGTGGCCAAAATGAAATGTAATAGTAGGTTGTTTACATGATATAACTCTATTTTCGTTTCTTTTTCCCCTTAACCCTTTTGTTTCATTAACTATTTATTAACACAATTATTTCTCTAACTTACATACTTCCTTCGTTTCAATTTTTGTGAGCCTATTTGACTGGACACGGAGTTTAAGAAAAAATGAAGACATTTAAAATTTGTGGTTCTAAACAAATCAAAAAGGGGTCCAGGAGTAATTGTGTGGTTATACAAGCTTCGCATTAAGGGTAGAATTGTAAGTTTAAGCTAAATTGTTTCCAAATTTAGAAAGGGGTCATTCTTTTTGGAACGGACCAAAAAAGAAATAGGTTCACATAAATGGAACGGAAGGAGTATCATTTATGATAGTTTTCACTATGTCAAATTTATCAAACTTGAATTTGTGGCACTTAACATTATTGGGAAGAACTATTTATTATGGGTCTTTGATACTGAAATTCACCTTGAAGGTCTCGAGAATACTATTATACAAGGAATTGAAGCATCAAATCAGAATATCACGACCCGAAATCTCACCTTCAGGCCGTGATGGCGCCTAATGTTGAACCCGCTAGACAAGCCAACGTTTGAACTAAATAAACTCATTTACAACTAAAATGAACAAGATAACTAATGCAACGGTGGTCAACAATATGAAAGTTAACTAAGTTCACAATAATATAGCAAGCCACGAGAATAAAACCCATAAATAAAACCCAGAACTGGTGTCACATACTCACGAACTGTCTATGAGATTACTAAATACAATGGTCTGAAAATAAGTACATATGACTGTCTTTGAAACTATAGGATAAGACACAACTGAAGGAGAAGGGTAGAAGGTGACGCTAAGGCCCACGAACGTCTGCGGGACTACCTCGATGTCTCATGAAAAGACTGAAGGATACTCCCTCCGTCAATGCCCACCGGGTCCGGCTGCGTAATCTGCACAACATAAAGAAGTGCAGGTGTAGCATCAGTACAACCAACCTCATGTACTGAGTAAGTGCCGAGCCTAACCTCAGCGAAGTAGTGACGAGGCTAGGACTGACAACAATATGTACCTGTACAATTCTGCATAATAACAGAAAGGTGTCGGCGGAAATAAATAAATAAATACATATACGGGGAGAACATGCTGGGGGTAAAAGGGACAGCAAATACTAGCATAGTAAAACAGGGTATCAACTGAAATGTAAAGGTAAAAGCAGGAATTTAACGTCTCAGAACAGATAATGAACAACAACAGGCACAACATGTCCCCTCGTGCATAGTCTCACAATCACTCGGCACGGAATGTCCCCTCGTGCATAAATAACAACCACTTGGCACGGAATGTCCCCTCGTGCAATAAATAATAAACAATCGGCACGGAATGTCCCCTTGTGCGATAAATAATAAACAATCGGCACGACATGTCCCCTCGTGTGATAAATAGTAAACAATCGGCACAGAATGTCCCCTCGTGCGATAAATAATAAACAATCGGCATGGCATGTCCCCTCGTGCAATAAATAATAAACAATCGGCACGGCATGTCCCCTCGTGCGATAAATAATAAACAATCGGCACGCCATGTCCCCTCGTGCGATAAATAATAAACAATCGGCATGGCATGTCCCCTCGTGCGATAAATAGTAAACAATCAGCACGACATGTCCCTTCGTGCGATAAATAATATAGAAGCAAAAATATAATGTGAAAACTAACAATAAGAAATCTCAAGTGTACGGAAATACTCAATAAACTTCTATGGTCCCGGCAAGGGACTCAGCTATAACCAAACTCGCTCAGAAATATAATTTCAACAGTAAAAGCCTCAACTGAACAAATAACTCAATAACTTCCCACGTCATGAAACAACATCAATGTATCACTTCTAAATCACCAATTACTCATAGTACAGAGAATATTAAGAACACGGTATGATTCATCACAATTAACCCACGGTCATGCTTGACCGCAATATATAGGTACTTGTCACCTCACCTATACGTTGGACATGAATTACACATAGCAAATAAGACTCTATACCTAATCCCTCAAGCTAAGGTTAGGCCAAACACTTACCTCGGCTCCAAAATGCAAGTCAAGCCTCAATCACAGCCTTTCCTCTCGAATCCAACTCCGAATCGATAATATCTAGACATAATTGATTTATTAACATCAATAATTACTCAATAAACCAATTCCAAAGCCTAATTATACATTTTCTATCATTCTTCCAAAAATACCAAAATTCGACCCCGGGCCCGCACGCTTGAATCCCGAAAATTCTCGAAGGAATCACTCACCCATAGCCTAAGGATCATTAATATGAAGTTTCTACTTGAATTCACAGCATTAAACGGACAATACACAAATTTTCTCAAGAACCCTAAATTTACTACCCAATTCTTGATTTTCCATTAATTTAGTAGTAAACCCTTATTAATAATTCATGCATGAAACTAGTATTAGGAAGGAATTAACTCACCTTAACAGTAGCTAGGTCGTGGTGTGTTCTTCCCAAGCTCACAAGTCTCTGATGGAGTTTTTGGTATGAAGGGAATGAAGAAGTCCCGAGTTTTTGCATTTAAATACAGTCTGGCCTACAGGGGTTCCGCAGCTGCGGCTCCGCCCCTGCGGAATAGGAACCGCACCTGCGAGGCTGGGACCGCAGGAGCGGTCCCGCACCTATGGCTGGGCAACCGCACATGCGGTCACACCAGCAACAGTTGCACCAACAACTATTTTAGCTACTTTTTAGCCCTGTTGGGTGTCCTGGAGGCACCTGGGCCCACCCGAGCCCCCGTCCAAATATACCAACAAGTCCTAAATCATAATACGGACTCGCTCGAGCTTTCGGAACACCCAAAACAACGCTAAATCTCAAAATCACACCCCAAAACCCCTAAAACCATAACTTAAGAAACTTCAAGTTCTTGATTTCTATAAAAATGCACCGGACCGACCTATACAACTCGGAATGACATCAAATTTTGCAGGCAAGTCATAAATGACATAACAGAACTATTCCCGGTCTCAGAATCACATTCGGACCTCGATAACATAAAATCACGTTCCAAACCAAATCTCAAATTTAAGGAAATCCGTATTTCTATATAATTTTCTCAAAACTTCATTAACTCTCAATTTTCCATTTTTGATCTGAAACACGTCAAATCAAGTCCGTTCCTTATCAAATTTCACAGATAACTCAGATAACACATATTCAACCTGTTCCGGGATCCGGAACCATAATACGGGCCCGGTAACGCAGGTTCCACATCGAAGTTCATTTTCAAAAGCCTTTATTATTTTCAGAAAACAATTTTCTTTAAATATTCATTTCTCGGACTTGGGTCCTCGGAATTCGATTCCGGGCATATGCCCAAGTCCCCTATTTTCCTACGGACTCTCCGGGACCGTCAAATCACGGGTCCGGATCCGTTTACCAAAAATGTTGACCAAAGTCAAATGTATTCAATTAATTACTGCAAATTCAACTTATTATCAAATTTTCATATAAAGGCTTCCCGGCTACGCGCCCGGACTGCTCACGCACATCGATGTGGGATTAACGGAGGCTTTCGAGGCCTCAAAACACAAATTTAGTTAGAATTAACACCGGATGACCTTTTGGGTCATCACAATCTCCACCTCTAAAACAAACGTTCATCCTCGAACGGACATAGAAAGGTACCTGAATCGGGGAAAAGATGGGGATATCGGCTCCGCATATCGGACTCGGACTCCCAGGTAGCTGCCTCAACAGGCTGACCTCTCCACTGAACACGAACCGAAGGATAACTCTTCGATCTCAACTGGCGCACCTGTCGGTCTAATATAGCTACCGACTCCTCCTCGTAGGACAAATCCTGGTCCAACTGGACACCGCTGAAGTCAAGTACATGAGATGGATCCGCAATATACTTTCAGAGCATAGACACATGAAATACCGGATGCACAACTGACAAACTAGGTAGCAAGGCACGTCTGTAGGCCACCTCTCCCACCTTATCCAAAATCTCAAATGGACCAATGTACCTAGGGCTCAAATTGCCCTTCTTCCCGAACCTCATCACGCCCTTCATAGGCGACACTCGAAGAAATACCCGGTCTCCTACCATAAATGTCAAATCTCGAACTCTACGATCCGCATAACTCTTCTGCCTGGACTGAGCTGTACGAAGTCTATCCTGAATAATCTTCACCTTGTCCAAGGCATCCTGGACTAACTCAGAACCCAACAATCTAGCCTGCCCTGGCTCAAACCATCCGACTGGAGACCGACACCGTCTACCATACAACGCCTCATACGGAGCCATCTGAATGCTCGACTGATAGCTGTTGTTGTAGGCAAACTCAGCTAAAGGCAAGAATTGGTCCCATGAACCACCAAAATCAATATCACAAGCCCGCAACATATCCTCCAAAATATGAATAGTACGCTCGGACTATCCGTCCGTCTAAGGATGAAATGCTGTGCTCAAATCAATCTGTGTGCCCAAATCTCGCTGAAATACTCTCCAGAAATGGGAGGTAAACTGAGTACCTCTGTCTGATATAATGGATAAGGGCACACCATGCAATCGAACAATCTCTCTCATATATATCTTTGCCAACTTCTCCGCTGAATATGAAACTGATACCGGAATGAAGTGCGCTGACTTGGTCAGCCTATCCACAACAACCCAAACCGCATCAAACATCCTCTGAGTCTGTGGGAGTCCAACTACAAAATCCATGGTGATACGCTCCCACTTCCACTCGGGAAGCTGAATCTGCTGCATTAAACCACCGGGTCTTTGGTGCTCGTACTTAACCTGCTGATAGTTCAAGCACCGAGCTACATAAGATACAATATCCTTCTTCATCCTCCGCCACCAATAGTGTTGCCGCAAGTCCTGGTACATCTTTGCGGCGCCCGGATGAATGGAATACTGGGAACTATGGGCCTCCTATAGTATCAACTCATGAATACCGTCAACATCAGGTACACAAATACGGCCCTGCATTTGCAGAACTCCCTCATCATCAACCTTAACCTTCTTGGCACCTCCATGCCGGACTGTTTCTCTAAGAACACATAAATGACGACCATCATACTGCCTGGCCCGAATACGATCATACAATGAAGAACGGGCCATGGTATGGGCCAAAACACCGCTCATCTCAGAAACCTCCAACCTCACAAATCGGTTGGCTAAAGCCTGAACATCCAACGCAAGAGGTCGCTCCCTGACTGATAAATAAGCTAGACTGCCCATACTGACTGACTTCCGGCTCAAAGCGTCGGCCACCATATTGGCCTTCCCCGGATGATAAAGAATGGTAATATCATAATCCTTCAGTAACTCTAACCACCTTCTCTGCCTCATGTTCAACTCCTTTTGCCTAAATAGATACTGTAAACTCTTATGATCCGTGAACACCTCACATGGCACCCCATACAGATAGTGCCTCTAAATCTGCAATGCATGAACAATAGCGGCAAGCTCCAGATCATGAACTGGATAGTTCTTCTTATGACTCTTCAACTGACGAGAAGCATAGGCTATAACTTTGCTATCCTGCATCAACACTGCACCAAGCCCAACCCGTGAAGCATCACAATACACGGTATACAGTCCTGAACCGATGGGCAACACTAACACTGGTGTCGTGGTTAAGGCTGTCTTGAGCTTCTGAAAGCTCGCCTCACACTCTTCAGACCACCTGAACTGGGCAGCCTTATGAGTCAACCTGGTCATCGGGGCTGCGATAGATGAAAAGCCCTCCACAAATCGGCAATAATAACCTGCTAAGCCCAAGTAATTCCGAATCTCTGTAGCTGAAATGGGTTTAGGCCAATCTCTGACTGATGAAACCTTCTTGGGATCCACCTGAATACCCTCTGCCGACACAATATGGCCCAGAAATGCCACCGAACTCAACCAGAACTCATACTTAGAAAATTTGGCATACAATTGCCTATCCCTCAGAGTCTGGAGGACGACTCGAAGGTGCTGCTCATGCTCCTCTCGGCTACGGGAGTAAATCAAGATATCATCAATAAACACAATCACAAATAAGTCCAAATATGGCCTGAACACACGGTTCATCAACTCCATAAAAGCAGCGGGGGCATTAGTCAACCCAAAAGACATCACCAGAAACTCTAATGCCCATAACGAGTGTGAAAAGCTGTCTTAGGGACATCTGAAGCCCTAATCCTCAGTTGATCGTAACTAGATCTCAAGTCTATCTTGGAGAACACTATAGCACCCTGAAGCTGGTCAAATAGATCATCAATCCTCGGCAAAGAATACTTATTCTTAATAGTAACCCTATTCAGCTGCCGGTAGTCAATACACATCCTCATTGAGCCATCTTTCTTCTTAACGAACAACACTGGAGCACCCCAAGGAGAAACACTAGGCCTAATGAAGACTTTATCCAACAAATCCTGCAACTGCTCCTTCAATTCCTTCTACTCTGGCGGGACCATACGATACGGCGGAATAGAAATGGGCTAAGTGCCCTGAGTCACCTCAATACAAAAGTCAATATCCCTATCGGGTGGAATACGCGGCAGGTCAGCAGGGAAAACCTCTGGGAACTCACGAACCACAGGTACAGACTCCGTAGGAGGAACCTCAACACTAGAATCATGAACATAGGCCAGATAGACCAAACAACCCTTCTCGACCATGCGCCGAGCCTTCATATATGAAATAACTCTGCCAGAAGAATGGCTAGGAGTCCCCCTCCACTCCAAATGAGGTACTCCTGGCAAGGCCAAGGTCACTGTCTTGGCGTGACAGTCCAGAATAGCATGATAGGGAGATAGCCAATCCATCTCCAATATAACATCAAAGTCAACCATATCCAGAAGCAAAAGATCAACCTGAGTCTCCATACCACCAATGACCACTAAGCAAGCACGGTAGACTCGATCTACCACAATAGAATCACCCACCGGTGTAGACACATACCAGAGCACTCAAGGAATCACGGGGCATGCTCAAATAAGGGGCACAATATGAAGACACATAAGAGAAGGTAGAACCCGGATCGAATAATACCGAAGCATCTCGGCTGCAGACTGGAACCGTACCTGTGATAACTGCGTCAGAGGCCTCAGCCTCAGGCCTGGCCAGAATAGCATATCATCGGGGTGGAGCCCCTCCAACCTGAATATCTCTGGGTCGACCTACTACGGCCTGACCTCTACCTCTCGTGGCATGTCCTCCACCTCTATGAGTCTGATCTCCACCTCTAGCACCACGACCACCACCCCTAGCTGGCTGAGAAGGTAGAGGTGCACCTGATGCGAGAACCATGGCACGTGAACCCTGATACCGAGACCCACCAAAACCTCGGGGGGAAAACCTGGAGATGTGCCCCGAACCACCGCAAGTGTAGCAAGTCTTCGGCTGTTGAGAATACTGACCCTAGAACTATCCCTGACGACCAGAATGACCACCCTGATAGCTCTGAATCGGCGGTACACTGATGGAAGCTGAGGGTGCACTGCGGGATACCTGGAGTGTTGACTGAAAAGGCCTAGGTGAATGACCTCTACCAAATGAATCTCTGCCTCCAGATGAGGCACCACTGAACCGGCCAAAATGATGAGGTCTCTTGTCAGACCCCTGACCACCACCCTGGGATAATACCATCTCAATGCGTCTGGCCACATCGGCTGCATCCTGAAAGGAGATATCAGTACCCGTCTCCCTACCCATCTGAAGTCTGATAGGCTGAGCCAGACCCTCAATAAATCTCCCAACCCTCTTCCGATCAGTGGGGAGTATCATAATAGTATGTCTGGCTAGAGTGATGAACCTGGTCTCGTACTGAGTGACAAACATAGATCCCTGCTGGAGGCGCTCAAACTGCCTTCGAAGATCCTCCCTCTGAGTAACTGGACGGAACTTCCCCAAGAATAACTCGGAGAACTGAGCCCAAGTCAAAGGTGCAGACCCAACTGGCCTGTTCAAGAAATAATCTCTCCACCAAGTCTTAGCGGAACCCGAAAGACGAAAAGTAGCAAAATCCACTCCATTGGACTCCACAATGCCCATGTTCCGCAGAACCTCATAACAGCTGTCCAAATAATCCTGGGGATCCTCTGATGGTTCACCAGTAAATGCAGTAGTGAATAACTTGGTGAACCGATCCAACCTCCATAGAGCGTCTGCTGACATGGCTACTCCTTCAACTGCTGGTGCCACAATACCCGGCTGAACTACTCCGGCTGTCCGAGGTGCCGAAGTCTGGAGATGAGTGGCGAACTGCTCTGGGGTGTGGATAACAGGAGTCTGGGTCCCTCCCCCAGCCTGAGAACCAGCTGGTGCAGTAGGAAGAAGACCGTCCTGAGCCACACTCTCCATGAGTCCCACTAAGCGGACTAGAGCGTCCTGAAGCACCGGGGTAGCAATGAACCCCTCTAGGACCTGAGCTGGTCCAACTGGGACTGTCTAAGTAGGAACCTCACCGGCAAAGTCTACCTATGGGTCCTCTACTGGAGTTGCTGCTCTAGCTCTGCCTCGGCCTCGGCCCCTCGTAGGAGCTGCAATAGGAGGATCAGGCTACTGGTCGGTCGATGAGGAAGCACGCGTTCTCGCCATCTGCGAGAGAGTAAAATAGAGACTCAATTAGTATTTAGAAGTCGAATGGCACGACAGAGAATGAAAGGTATGAAGTTATTCCTAACTTCGCAGCCTCCAGGGGATAAAACAGACGTCTCCGTACCGATCCCTCAGACTCTACCAAATTTGTCCGTGAGTTGTGAGACCTAAGCAACCTAGAGCTCTGATACCAACTTGTCACGACCCGAAATCCCACCTTCAGGCCGTGATGGCGCCTAACGTTGAACCCGCTAGACAAGCCAACGTTTGAACTAAATAAACTCATTTAGAACTAAAATGAACAAGATAACTAATGCAACAGTGGTCAACAATATGAAAGTTAACTTAGTTCACAATAATATAGCAAGCCTCGAGAATAAAACCCATAAATAAAACCCAGAACTGGTGTAACATACTCACGAACTGTCTATGATATTACTAAATACAATGGTCTGAAAATAAGTACATATGACTGTCTTTGAAACTATAGGATAAGACAGAACTGAAGGAGAAGGGTAGAAGGTGACGCCAAGGCCCACGAACGTCTGCGGGACTACCTCGATGTCTCCTGAAAGGACTGAAGGATACTCCCTCCGTCAATGCCCACCGGGCCCGGCTGCGTAATCTGCACAACATAAAGAAGTGCAGGTGTAGCATCAGTACAACCGACCCCATGTACTGAGTAAGTGCCGAGCCTAACCTCGGCGAAGTAGTGACGAGGCTAGGACCAACAACAATATGTACCTGTACAATTCTACATAATAACAGGAAGGTGTCGACGGAAATAAACAAGTAAATCCATACACGGGGAGAACATGCTGGGGGTAAAAGGGACAACAAATACTAGCATAGTAGAACAGGGTAACAACTGAAATGTAAAGGTAAAAGTAGGAATTTAACGTCTAAGAACAGGTAATGAACAACAACAGGCACGACATGTCCCCTCGTGCATAGTCTCACAATCACTTGGCACGGAATGTCCCCTCGTGCATAAATAACAACCACTCGGCATAGAATGTCCCCTCGTGCAATAAATAATAAACAATCAGTACGGAATTCCCCTCGTGCGATAAATAATAAACAATCGGCACGACATGTCCCCTCGTGCGATAAATAGTAAACAATCGGCACGAAATGTCCCCTCGTGCGATAAATAATAAACAATCGGCACGGAATGTCCTCTCGTGCATAAATAACAACCACTCGGCACGGAATGTCCCCTCGTGCAATAAATAATAAACAATCAGTAAGGAATGTCCCCTCGTGCGATAAATAATAAACAATCGGCACGGAATGTCCTCTCGTGCATAAATAACAACCACTCGGCACGGAATGTCCCCTCGTGCAATAAATAATAAACAATCAGTAAGGAATGTCCCCTCGTGCGATAAATAATAAACAATCGGCACGACATGTCCCCTCGTGCGATAAATAGTAAACAATCGGCACGAAATGTCCCCTCGTGCGATAAATAATAAACAATCGGCACGGCATGTCCTCTCGTGCGATAAATAATAAACAATCGGCACGGCATGTCCCCTCGTGCGATAAATAATAAACAATCGGCACAGAATGTTTCCTCGTGCAATAAATAATAAAAAATCGGCACGACATGTCCCCTCATGCGATAAATAATAAACAATCGGCACGGCATGTCCCCTTGTGCGATAAATAATAAACACTCGGCCTGGCATGTCCTCTCTTGCGATAAATAGTAAACAATCGGCACGGCATGTCCCCTCGTGCGATAAATAATATAGAAGCAGCAATATAATGTGAAAACTAACAATAAGAAATCTCAAGTGTACAGAAATACTAAATAAACTTCTATCGTCCCGGCAAGGGACTCAGCTATAACCAAACTCGCTCAGAAATATAATTTCAACAGTAAAAGCCTCAACTGAACAAATAACTCAATAACTTCCCACGTCATGAAACAACATCAATGTATCACTTCTGAATCACCAATTACTCATAGTACAGAGAATATTAAGAACACGGTATGATTCATCACAATTGACCCACGGGCATGCTTGACTGCAACATATAGGTATTCGTCACCTCACCTATACGTTGGACATGAATTACACATAGCAAATAAGACTCTATACCTAATCCCTCAAGCTAAGGTTAGGCCAAACACTTACCTCGGCTCCAAAATGCAAGTCAAGCCTCAATCACATCCTTTCCTCTCGAATCCAACTCCGAATCGATAATATCTAGACATAATTAATTTATTAACATCAATAATTACTCAATAAACCAATTCCAAAGCTTAATTATACATTTTCTATCATTCTTCCAAAAATACCAAAATTCGACCCCAGGCCTACACGCTCGAATCCCGAAAATTCTCGAAGGAATCACCCACCCATAGCCTAAGGATTAATATGAAGTTTCTACTTGAATTCATAGCATTAAACGGACAATACATAAATTTTCTCAAGAACCCTAAATTTACTACCCAATTCTTGATTTTACATTAATTTAGTAGTAAACCCTTATTAATAATTCATGCATGAAACTAGTATTAGGAAGGAAAACTCACCTTAACAGTAGCTAGGTCGTGGTGTGTTCTTCCCAAGCTCACAAGTCTCTGATTGAGTTTTTGGTATGAAGGGAATGAAGAAATCCCAAGTTTTTGCATTTAAATACAGTCTGGCCTACAGGGGTTCCGCACCTGCGGCCTTGGGACCGCACCTGCGGCTCCGCCCCTGCGGAATAGGAACCGGACCTGCGGAACTTCCGCACCTGCGAGGCTGGGACCGCAGGAGCGGTCCCGCACCTGCGGCTGTGCAACCGCACCTGCGGTCACACCAGCAACAGTGGCACCAACAACTATTTTAGCTAGTTTTTAACACCGTTGGGTGTCCGGGAGGCACCTGGGTCCACCCGAGCCCCCGTCCAAATATACCAACAAGTCCTAAATCATAATACGGACTCGCTCGAGCCTTCGGAACACCCAAAACAACGCTAAATCTCAAAATCACACCCAAAAACCCCGAAAATCATAACTTAAGAAATTTCAAGTTCTTTATTTCTATAAAAATGCACCGGACCGACCTATACAACTCGGAATAACATCAAATTTTGCAGGCAAGTCATAAATGACATAACGAAACTATTCCCGACCTCGAAATCACATTCGGACCTCGATAACATAAAATCACGTTCCAAACCAAATTTCATATTTAAAGAAATCCTTATTTCTATATAATTTTCTCAAAACTTCATTAACTCTCAATTTCCCATTTTTGATCCGAAACACGTCAAATCAAGTCCGTTCCTTACCAAATTTCACAGATAACTCAGATAACACATATTAAACCTGTTTCGGGCTCTGGAATCATAATACGGACCCGGTAACACAGGTTCCACGTCGAAGTTCATTTTCAAAAGCCTTTATTATTTTCAGAAAATAATTTTCTTTAAAAATTTATTTCTCGGACTTGGGACCTCGGAATTCGATTCCGGGCATACGCCCAAGTCCCATATTTTCCTACGGACCTCCGAGACCATCAAATCACCGGTTCGGGTCCGTATATCAAAAATGTTGATCAAAGTCAACTGTTTTCAATGAATTACTGCAAATTCAACTTATTATCAAATTTTCATATAAAGGCTTCCCGGCTACGTGCTCGGGCTGCTCATGCACATCGAGGAGGGATTAATGGAGGCTTTTGAGGCCTCGAAATACAGATTTAGTTACAATTAACACCGGATGATCTTTTGGGTCATCACACAGAATAAAGCGAATGCCATGATTTTCCTCATCATCATCTATGTGAAGGGTAAAAAACTGGATATGTAACCGCAAAATATCCACTTGAATTATGGAATAATTTAAAGGACCGATATGACCACTTAAAACTAACGGTATTACCAAAACCTCAGTATGAGTGGATACATTTAAGGTTGCAAGACTTTAAAATCGTAAGTGAGTATAATTATGCTATTTATGAAGTAAGTTCTCTATTTAAATTATGTGGAGACAGTATCACAGATGAAGACTTATTGGAAAAGATATTTTTCACTTTTTACGCTTCAAATGTGGTGCTATAACAACAATGTTGTGAAAAAGATTTTAAAAAATATTATGCGTTAACCACATGCCTACTTTTGGCAGAGTAGAATAATACTCTATTAATGAAGAATCATGAAGCCCGTCCCACTAGGTCGGATCCATTCCCGAAAGTGAATGTTGTAGCAGCATATGATAAGTCTGAAAGAAAATAAAATAATTACCGCAGTCCTAGACATAGAAGTGGTGGGAGACGTAACAGTTATCGTCATCATGGTGGAAATAAATAGAAGAATAATAAGGGTTCTCAAATTAGTCCTTTAAAAGGTAGGTAAAATTAATATGTGCCACCGATGTGGTATAAAAGGTCATTTGGCACGTATTTATCATATGCCAGATTATTTTGTCAAACTTTGTCAAGCCTCGCTCAGAAAGAAAGAAAACAATGTGGATGTACACTTAACCTTTAAAAATAATGATGATGAAGCAGGTCCCTCAAACAAATATGATTCTGAGGCACATCTTGTATATAAAGATAATAATTTTGGAGGCCTCACAAATATTACTCATTTAGAAGCTAAATTTCTTTGAGGATATTGACCGAAGAACTAATTATCTTACTGGGGAGTGAGGCTATAATAATTGTTGTTATTTTTCATTTAATGTTTGAAACTAGTTTATTTTTCTTGAGTGTATTTTCCTAATGCATCATGTTTTGCTAGTTTCTGAATTCCTAATGTATTTCTTAATGTTCTTTTTCTGTTAGTCTTTCATATTTCTTATGATGTACTTTTTTCTTTTTTTAATGAAGAATATTTAAATTCCCAGTCTTCAGTTGGACTCAAGATTAATAAATATGATATATGCCTTCTGGATAGTACTACAACACACACACACACACACACACTATTTTAAGAGATAATAGATATTCCTTTTTTGGTAGTGAAAGAAGAAAATGTTAATACAATATCTAGTAGTACAAGATTAATCGAAGGTTGAAAGAGACAATTTATCACTACCAGGAGGAACACATCTGGCTATTGATGAAGCACTATATTGTAGTAAATCTCAAATAAACTTATTAGGTTTCAATGATATTCGCCAAATGGATGCCATATTGAGAATACATATGATGAAAGATTGAATATCTTATATTACTACAATTAAGTCTGGTAAAAAATATGTGCTTGAAATGTTATCGGCTCTTTCTTCCAGCTTATACTGCACAAGTATTTGCAGAATTAAAACACATGCCATGGTAAACGAGAAGTTTACTTATCAAGATAATTTTATTATTTGGCATGACCTGTTGGGCCATCTTGGTTCTACTATAATGCATAAAATAATTAAAAATTCACATGGACATTCAATGAAGAACCAAAATATTCTTCGATTTAAGGAATTCAATTATGTTGCATGTTCTCAAGGCCAATTAAATATTAGACCGTCAACGATTAAGGTTACAATGGAATCCCTTGCATTTCTAGAACGTATACAAGGTGATATAAGTGGGATCATTCACCCTCCATGTGGACCATTAAGATATTATATGGTTTTGGTAGATGTATCTACAAAATGGTCTTATGTGTGCTTAATATCATCTCGCAATATGTCATTTGGGAGATTTTTTTGGCTCAAATATAAAGCTAAAGGCACAAGTTCCATATTACGCAATTAAGACAACTCGTCTTGATATGCTGGTGAGTTTACATCCTATGACTTTAAAGATTATTGTATATCAACTGGGATAAAAATTGAGCATCCGGTTGCTTATGTTCATACTCAAAATGATCTAGAGGAATCATTGATCAAGCGTCTTGAATTAATTGCTAGACCAATGTTTACGAGAAAAAACTTCCCAAGGTTCGAAATAGATACTTATATGCACTGTGTAGTGGTACCCTACGCGATCGAGTTTGTACTCTCGCGATGAACAAAATCACACTAACACAATTTACACTACGCTTTCGCAGCACTTCCCTCGTGAATGCGATGAACACATCTCCAAGATCTTCGCGAACGCGGTCAAACCTCCTCGAACGCGAAGAAGAACTCCTTATGACTGCCTAGCCTAACTCAACACTATGAGAACACGTAGACCTGGATTCAAACACGATAAAGACCAGATCCTAACACTACACGATCATAGCCTTGTCCTCGCGACCGCGAACAATAATGAAGCATCAGAAACCAGCAAAAACCAACAATACCATAATGGTCCGAAACCCATCTGAAACTCACCCGAGCCCCTCGGGACCCTGTCCAAACATGCCAATAAGTCCTAAAGCATTACACGGACCTACTAGAGGCCTAATATCATTAATAATAATATCAAAATGACGAATCACACCTCAATTCAAGCTTAATGAACTATTTCGAATTTTCAAATTTCAAACTTACGCTAAACACGTCTAAACAACTTAGAATCATCTCAAATTTTGCAGACAAGTTTCAAAGGACCTAATGAACCTATGTTATATCCCATAACTACAATCCCAACTCGATAATATTGAAGTCAACTCCTGGTCAAACCTATGAACTTTCCAAACCTTCAAATTGCCAACTTTCGCTAATTAGCGCCAAAACCTTCTAAAAATATCCAAATATAAATCTGGGCATACACCCAAGTCTTAAACAACCATCCAGACCTAATGGAACCATCAAAACTCCGATCTAAGGTCAAATACATAAAAGTCAAACTCGGTCGACTCTTCCAACTTAAGGCTCCCTAGTTAGGAATCTTACTTCCAAATCAATCCGGAATTACCCGAAAACAAAACCGATGATACATATAAGATATAATACATCATACGAAGCTACTCATGCCTTCGAACCATAGAATGGAATGCAAAGGATTAAAATGATTGGTCGAATCGTTACATTCTCCGCACTTAAACATACATCTGTCCTCAAGCGTGCCAATACTCGCTCCCATGATATCAATCACTGTATACTCACTATACACATACCCAGGGGTGATCCCACGTCACCCTAATCCATATAATCCTAAAAACACAACCTAACAGACACCTCAACCTTAGTCCATAAACTTTGGAACCCAATCCCCAACATCCAGAATTCATCATAAGACCAAAATCTCGCATATATATGTTGTATAAGTCTGAACAAGATGTATCAAGCCATAACCATAATGAAAGATATAATCACATGGTATACTTTATAACTTAGGTACTCATAACAGTAACTTCTAACCACAATAACTGCCCACAAGCAAACCTGGTACTGGTAATAAACCTCATATCAAATAAACCTTGTTATAGACTTTCGTACATTGTCGATGATGAAAAAAACATGCAGAAGCTCATAACCACCCATCAGATCAATAAGTCGTGGAGCTTTCTTGCACAACAAGAAACATATCCCAAATTCCAAGCTGACTAAAGACGTTATTCTTCCAAACATACCTTGATCAAATACGATAGTTGTAATGACTCAGCTAATTATTTTGAGCTTTAGCATCATAGTCGGTGGTTTGAGACCTTGAGTCTCTTAATATGATGTATATTACTTTACTTTATGGCTTGTTTTGGTTTTCGAGTGGTTCAGATTGATTTGGAGGAATGACTCTTGATTTGGAAGCTTTAAGTTGGAAGAGTTGATGAACTTTATCTATATGGCCTCGGTTTGGAGTTTGGTTGGTTCCGTTAGGTCCGGATGGTAATTTTGGACTTGGGCGTATGCCCGAAATTGCATTTGGATGATTCTAAAAGGTATTGCCGTTAATTGGTATAAGTTGGCAATTTGAAGGTTTGGAAGGTTTATAGATTTGACCGGGAATTGAATTTGATGTTATCAAGTTTGGATAGTGGTTTCGAGAGTTGGAATAGGTTAGTTATATCATTTAGAACTTGTCCACAAAATTTGAGGCCATTCCAAGTTGATTTGATATGGTTCGGCACGAGTTTTGGAAGTTCAAAGTTCAAAAGTTCATTAAGTTTGATTTGGGGTGCGATTCGTGGGTTTGATGTTGGTATGTGAGATTTTACGCCTCGAGAAGGTCCGTATTTTATTTTGGACGGGGTCTCGAGGGGTTCTGGTGAGTTTCAGATAGGTTTGGGTTGTGTTGTGCTTGTTTTTTTATTTTCGACGTTGTTTCTCCAAGAATAAATGGTACCGCATCAAGAAAATGAGATCCATATTCTATTTTTATTGAAGCATAAGATCCATATCATAATTACGAAGCCATATAAACATATTGTCGAATTTTCACATTGTATGAGAGAGTAATTCCCATTTTAGTGTCAAAGAATTTAGCTGTTGCTGGTGCTTCGCAGATGCGAAGTGGGGTCCGCATCTGTGACCCTACAGGTGTGAAAATTGGTCCACAAAAGAAGAAATGATAGCTGGAAAACCGCAGGTGTGTCTTTTTTGGCGCAAAAGTGAAAATCCTTGGGTATATAAAAATCAGACTGCGTTCATTTGGTATTTTGAGCATATCTTGAGTTCTAGAGATCCGATTGAGGTACTTTTGGCGGCGTTCTTCCCATACTTTCATTGGGGTTAGTATTTGACCTCTATTTTTCTATTTTCATTTGTGAATTAATCTATGTTTTGATTGGAGAATTGTGGGGTTTTATCAAAAACTTTTCTAATGAGAATAGTTGTGTTTCAAACATCGATTCAGAGTCAGATTTCAGTGAAATTAGTATGTCTAGACTCGTATTTGAATGGGTTGTCGGACTTTGTGATCTTTTGGGTTTCACGATACGAGAGTAGGTTGACTTTTCGGTTGAATTTTAGTATTTGATGAAATATTCGACCTTTACCGTTTGAATTTGTTTCCTTTGGAATTATTTGATTATTTTTTGAGTTTATTTTGGTTAGTTTCGAGCCGTTTGGAGGTCGAATGTCGCGGGATGGCATTTCTAGAGTATTGTTTGTCTTGATCGATATTCGATTTGGCTTGCTTGAGTTGAGTATCTTACTTAAACTTGGTTGAAGCACTAGTTGCCTGAGTTATTTGTGATAACTACGTGCTACATGTGCGGATATGTGTGGGGTTTGAGCCCATGTGCGAGCACCAGGGTATTTATCCATGCTCGAGGTACGAAGTGCCTTGAAGTGATTGTTATGATTTAAGCTGTGATGTTTCTAATAGTTGTAACCATGTTGTGAGCTATTTGATCCATATTTTGAGATTACATAGAGGCTATTCTCATGTTTGATCTTGTTACTTGCTATTTTCGTGATGAAATTACCGACTTGAGATATGATAGCACACTTTGCACATGCATACACTTTAGCATGCCACTTATACCAGTACAAGAGCATGACATTTGATATTTATTGATCATATACATGTGTTCTTGTATATTTGCTTCTATATGTTATGATGTGGATTGTGTGTCGTGACCACACTAGGGGTATTGTGTTGTTATGCCTATGACCACACCGGTCGATTTGTGTTATTATGCATGTGACCACACCGGGCCGATTGTGTTGTTATGCCTGTGACCATGCCGAGCGGATTGTGTTGTTATGCTTGTGACCACGTCGGAAGGATTGTGTTGTGATGCCTGTGACCACGCCGGATGGATCCATGATACTGAGCCCGTGACCACGTCGAGCAGATTATGATATTGAACTGTGATGATGCTGGGCTGATAGCACGTTAAAATGTCTGTGCTGCATGTGGATATGGATCCATCCCCCTAAGGTCACCCTCTCATATTTTTCTCTTGATGGCGTACGCGCGGATTATGAGAAATTGATGGGTTTCTGGTTGATGTAATATCTAGGAGAGATGGTTATTGGTTTTGGTTCAGTTACTGAGATTCTGATGTAGGATTGAGATCCGTCATGTGATTTCTATTTGGATTGGGTTGCGCGCCGCAATGGATTGATAATTGGTTGTTGGATTTCATCTTTACTTGCAATTTCCTTGACTGTTTATTTGATTTACTTGCATCTCTTCCTTATATGATGGATTGTTGACTGAGAAAAACACTTTAGAAAGAAAATATGTGAGCACCCTAGGGGTTTTATCTGTGATTTCATGACTTGATCATATTCCTGTTCTATACTTGTTAGAATTTATGAACTTGTATAAGTGATTGGCGGGTATCATTTCTAATTCTTGCTTCTATTACCTCACAGAGTTTAGTTATGATACATACTGAGTACATGAGGTCGGTTGTACTCATACTATATTTCTGCACCTTGCGTGCAGATCTTGGAGCTAATGTTGTTGTGTATGGCTGATGTACCTACTTTCGGGATATAGCTCCCACTTGTCCTTGGTGGCTTTAGATTTACAAATCTATTTATGTATACTTTGAACGAATGATGTATTTATTTCGTACCACCTTTGTAAATTCTAAGTCTTAGAAGCTTTTACTACCAATCCTTGGGTTGATATATAGAAATTCAGTTATTTATTATTGATGGCTTTTTTATTCTCATTTGAGTAGTGTTGAATGTTATTTGGCTTACCTAGCGGGTTGGGTAGATGTCATTACGACTAGTTGGATTTTGGATCGTGGCTAGTTGGTATCAGAGCTCTAGGTTCATAGATTCTAGGAGTCATGAGCAAGTATCTAGTAAAGTATTGCGGATCAATATAGTGACGTCCATACCTATCTTTGAGTGGATACATGCCATCAAGGATAAACTTCCCATCTTTATTTCCTTATCATGCGGTATTGATTCAACTTGAAGAGTATCTCTTTGAATTTCTTCCACTCACTCGTGTGTTATGTTGAGCACCCGGTAGCAATTGTGCATCGGCAACTTGTGATCCATGGATGAGGTGCGAGATGTTTTCTATATGTTGTGGAGTTAGGCCAATCTAGAGGACTTGAGGCCAGGTTAGACCGCAACTTGGGCTCGGTAGTTTAAATTGAGTAAGCATGTGCTTTTGGACTTATATGTCTGGTCGTGTCCCTAGGAGTTGGATTATGGCCCAGTGAGTGGTAAAATAGTGATATGATGAGTACTACGTGATTGTTGGATGTGCTTAGATGATTTGGATGTGACGAGAAGAATTTTGCTACGAATGCTTGATTTTCGTCTTGATGTGTTGTACAATTTTCAATTATGAGCATGTTGAGGGATCTTTCATGTTGTTCATTTGTGGATGAAGTAGATTTTTATGTCTTGTTGACGAGTTTAGGCTCGGGAAGATTTAACAATTGCATAGTGGTTGTGACCATGGTAGGGCGTTTGTGTGGAGAGTTTCTTTCTACCAGTAGGTTATATGTGTTGTAATTTGAGTTTGGATCGGTTGAGAAAGTTGACTTGACTATCATGAGGATGAATGTAAGCTTAGCAGATGATCTGAAGTACTATATGATTCGTATTACAGGGGCTTATAAAGGATTTAGTTGAATTACAGTGTGGGATTGTGGTACTAATGGAGTAAGGATATTGTGGGTTATCATTTGTTTTGTTCTATAACTTCGAGCCAAGTAGGGAGTTTGCTAACGACGATTTGATTGCATGGTTGTGTGTTATATTAGTTTTGGAGGCATACTTGTGGATCGACTATGACTTGAAGATGTTTATTTCGAGGATGACTCGAGTATGAAAATTTCTGAATGCATGATGTATTACACTTTATGAATATATGAAAATTGTAACAAATCGACCGGTCGTTTTGAGCTTTAGCGTTCCATTCGATGGTTTGAGACTTTAAGTAGCTTCATATTATGTATTATGGATTTCTTATATGGTTGGTTCTATTTTCGAGCTGTTCGGGATTGATTTGGAAGAATGATTCTCGTTTTAGAAGCTTTAAGTTGGAAGAGTTGACCGATATTTGATTTTTGGGTAAATGGATCCGAAATCCGATTTTAATTATTCCAATAAGTTTTTATGATGATTTTGGACATGTTCAAAAAGTTTGGTTAAATTTTGATGAGTTTGGATAAGTTTAGGTTGTATGGTGATTGTTTTCGATTTCGACGTCGATTTGAGCATGAAGATTACCATATTGAGCAAACGGTCTTTGATTTGTGTTTCGACTAAACCGTTATATCCATATCATAATTTTGAAACCATAGCAATTGAAATCATCAAGTTTCAATACCGTATAAAGAATTTATAGTCATTTTACTAAGAATTGGGTTGCTAGAGTTTTCAAATTAATTACGAAGTTGCCACTGAATTCGTATCTGAAAATCTACACTAATTCCAAATATTGAAACCATCATATCTTCTTCATTAGAAGGTCAAATTGAGTAATTCAAAAGCCTAACTTGACTGGAATTTCATGAGGAATCCATTGGAGGAATCAAAAATGAGTTTTGAGAATGTTTGGCACAAGAAACGAGATAGAATAATTGCATATTTTGGCTATCAATGTTGTTGGAGTTTTTCGCATCTTGAAAGTTTGGGATTGGGATAATTCAAGGATGTTCTTCAATTTTCTTCCATGTTTTTGAGTCGTCCGAAGGTCGGTACACACGTGATGATGTTTTTATAGTATTGTTTGGCTTGCTCAGCATTGGATTCAGCTTGTACGAGGTAAGTAACACTCTAAAATAGTTGCTGAGAGTATGAATCCCTAAACATACTTGTTGTATGTTTGGTTTTGAGGTGACGCATATGGTAGGTGACGGGCGTGCAGGCGTGCACCGTGTGAATTATGACTCAGTTGATTCCGTGGTGCTGTGTAGTTACCTAATCTTGTTTCTATCAATGAAATTTCTACGTGTAGAGTAACTGAGTTGTGATCTATATTAGAAACCATGCTTAGGCTATATGCTTATTCTGTTGGGTCCTACTCATGTCCTTTATGTTGTTGAGTTATTTGATTTAACTGTAATTACATGCTTAGTCATATTCATTCATTTGCATATCATATCTCAGTCTCTGTTATCATTTGTTCTCATATCTTGTTATCATTGTTTGGGCTGATTGGCATGAGATTTGTGAGCCCGAGATACTGGAGAGATTAATGGCTGAGTTGGGGCCTGACGACCAGATTGTGAGTGATATTTATGGGATCGGGCTGCATGCTGCAACATGTTTTATCGATTCATAATGGGATCAAGTTGTACGCCACAACAAGTTTTATTGATTCATGATGAGATTGGGCTGCACGCTGTAGTAGGTTTTATTGATTCATGATGGGATCGGGCTGCATGTCGCAGCATGCCATATTGGCTTATAGTAGCGCTTGGGCAGGATCCGCCCCTCCGGAGTCTGACACACCAGCAGTGAGCGCAAGTACCGTCTAGTGCTGAGTGACTGAGAGTGTTGAGTGATTGAGCGTGATGAGTGGGAGTGTGAGACACTGAGATCGGGTACTTTGAGAGTATGAGCACATGAGTTCATCACGGTGGTGCATTGCATTTCACATGCATACTTGACATACATGCATATAGATGCATTTCCTCATGCTACACGATTTTGTGACATTCATGATTTCATATGCACATTTACATGTAGGCATAGAGATGTACTTTCCTCATGCTATATGAGAATGAAATATCTTATCTGTTGTTGAATGTTTTTGGGAAAAAACACAATTTTTTGATTTACTCGTAGTTTGATGATTTCGATGAAAGATTTGGGTTTTACTATGATACCTGAAAAGCATGCCTATTTTTTCGTAAATGTGAACGAGCTGAGCATCATATATTTGAGTTCTTACTTGTGTTGCTTTTATTATATTGTTACGAGTTGTTCTTGGCTATTGGTGTTGGACTCTGACCGTTGTCCAAGATCGTCACTGCTTTCAACCTAAGGTTAGGTTTGTTACTTATTGAGTATATGGGGTCACTGGTACTCATAATACACTTCTTCACCTTGCGTGAAGATTTTGGAGAAGATGGTTCTGCGAGCGGCGGGAGCTGGCATTGAAGATGTACCTGTGTTTCGGTTATAGCTGCCTCTTGTTCTTGGTAGATTTAGATTTATAAATCTATTTATGTACGTTTCGAACAGAAGATGTATTTATTTCATACTAACTTTGTAAACTCTAAGTCTTAGAAGCTCATGATTTGTACTACCAATCCTTGAGAAATTTTATAAAATTCAGTTATTTTATTTGTAACTCTTATCATTATCATTATATTATGGTTTATTGTTAATTGGATTACCTAACGGGTTGGGTTATATTCCATCACGACTAGCTGAATTTTGGATTGTGACAAGTTGGTATCAGAGCTCTAGGTTTATAGGTTCTACGAGTCATGAACAAATGTCTAGTAGAGTCTTGCGGATCAATATGATGGCGTCCATACCTATCTTTGAGAGGCTGCAGGGCATCTAGGATAAACTTCCCATCTTTCTTTCCTTATCGTGCGACATTGATTCAGCTTGAAGCGTATCTCTTTGAATTTCTTCCACTCACTTTTATGCATTTTTGAGCACTCGGTATCAACTGTGCATCGACGTCTTGTGGATTCCATGGATGAGATGCGAGATGGGTTGCTACGTTTTGGAGTTGGGTCAGTCCGGAGGACTCGAGGCCGGGTTTTGAGCGCAGCTTGGGCTCAGTGGTTTAGTTGCGTGAGTATGTGCTTTGGACTCATATGCCCGGTTGTGCCCTAGGAGCAGGATTGATGGCTCAGTGAGTGGTTGGATGACTATACGATGCGTATGACGTGGTTGCGGTATGCGTTCAGATGGTTTGTATGTGGAGAGAAGGGTTGCTAGGGATGCAAAAAGGAATATTGGATGCTCATTTTTTGCGAATGTGTTATACAGTCTGGACTTATGAGGGTTTTGAGGGATTTTTTATGTTATTTCATTTGTGGAATGAAGTAGATTCTCATGTCTTGTTGATGAGTTCAGCCTCAGGAAGATTAAGTGATAGCGTAGTAGTTGTGGTTGTGAAAGGGTATCGAGAGAAGTCAGTTTGAGGCTAAGCAAGTGGGTTATCACCTGCGGGGTAATCTACGGATGTGTGATCCTTATGATGCCATATGGAGAGTTTCTTTCTACCAGTGGGATATATGTGTTGCGATTTGAGTTTGGATCGGTTGAGAAAGTTGACCTGACTGCCACGATGATGAATGCCGTCTTAGCGGATGATTTGATGTATTTTATGGGTTGTGTTTTAGGAGCTTGTGAAAGAGTTAGTTGAATCTCACTATGGGATTATGGCAGTAATAGAGTATGGGTATGAGAGTTATCAGGTGTTTTTTTCTATGGCTTTGAGCCATGTGGGGGAATTTTCCATCTGCGATTTGATTGCATGGTTATGTGTTGTATTAGTTTCAATTTAAGGCATACTTGTGGGTCGGTTATGACTCGCAGAGGCTGGTTTTGAGGATGAATTGAGTAAGTAATTCTTGGATTCATGATGTATTACACCTTATGGATATATGCGAGTCTTGAAAATATCTAGGGTTGCTGTTCCTGATGGATGTAATGTACCAAGAAAAAAGATTCACTTGGTTTCTTAGAGGTGTTGATTCTTTAGGGTGTTATTTTTCTAATGAGGCACATGTCGTTTGGCCCAATTGGGTGCTTCAATTGAGATTTGAGTAGAGTGGATGACTATTGAGGAGGTTCTAATCGATTCAAGATTCATAGGTGGGAATTGAGAATTATTTAGATTTATATATGGTTGGAATCTGAGATTTGCATTGGATGGTGTTGAGACTCGTGGTATTTCTATATCATTATGGATTCTTCATTTCAGTATCAGGAAGGTAAAGGAAACAGTTTTAGTCTCACATAAGGTCTCTTCAGAGTGGGTGTCTCGATTGTGGTACTTTTGGGGTGCTAAGAGAGAATACAACGGCTTATGGGCCTTAGGGCGGCGTGGTTTTATGATAGGATCTCTTTTGGCGAGCTTTGGGTAAGGATCGTGGTGTTCTGTCAAGGAGAAGTGTCAACTTGAAGTCAATTCGAAAGGAACTCAGAGAAATAGGACAATCTGGTAGTAGGTTAGATCGGCATGGTAATGGATATGATCGGTTCTTTGGGTACTTATGATGTGGTGAGTCTCTGCAGGTGTTTTGTGGCAATACTTTGAGCTTGGCAGCCAGTGTGACTTGGTTAAGTTAGAGGGGTTCAGTTCTAATGACTTTGTTATGTGCAAATAGGTTTCAAAGTGTTCTTGATAATTTCTACCATAACTAGAGATGGGTATTATCTACATGAATGAGGGGTATGTGGACTGTTATGATTTTATCCTGGATGGGATCAAGCGGATGGTCTCTAGCTAATTAAGTATGCATTCTGATTGTGACTCAGAGTTGATAATGAGGTTCTCGTCTTTATATATGATGGCCTGATAGAGGCGGTGTGTGGTGTGAAATTGGGATTTGCATGTGCAAGTATACAACTCAATTTCAAAAGGAAGGCCATGAATTCTTAGACATCATAGACGGTTTTAGATGATTAGATAAATGCTATTGCTACTTGGTATTCCCTGAGAAGGGTGCACGTTTCAGAAGGCGCACTCTATTTTGACTTACGAATGCTTCATTGGTATTGCAGCACTCAACTGCGGATGCTCAGATTTTTGTTATGTGGAACGAAAGAATTATAGAAGTATTCCTCGTGGGATGATCGTGTATGAGAGATATGTTAGACACTCGGGTGGTGGAGTTGGGATCAACTATGGTGATTTGTGTGTTCAATGGATTTGGAGACTGGAGTTCTTAGGAGCATATTGTTTCATGGTTGTGGACTTTGGAGATGTGGCCAAAGTTCACCAAATCATTGTATGTGTTATAGTTAGATCGTTGTGAACCTTTGGAGGGCTATTTATCTATTATGGGATGACCAGAGTTGATTTGGGGCCCCATTGGTAGGCCCAATGAGGATGTGTATTCTACATCGGGTCGAATTTGTTGACTCAGAACTGTTAATGTTGAGGGGTGTTTCATTCGGTTAAAGTTGATCTTGTTCATGTTCTGATATTTTCTATGTGTTACTCTTCTATGCTACGAGGAGTTATGATTTGTTGGTTATATGCACACACGATACTGTTTTGTTTGGGCCTAGTAGAAAAATTTGAGCGAGATGGTTATTGGGATGTTGAATGGTTGATTTCGCCTTGGTTATGGTCTTTTTAGGCTGTGGTATATTGTGTTATTCGCTTCTCCATGGTTATGGTCTTCGTGTAATTGATTTCGAATGTATGTGGTTGTTGATTTTCAGCATTGTGGCTTGAGGCATTTCATATGGACCGGTGTGCGGATTGGGTCATGCATCGCAGTGAAGTTATGCTAGGATATGATCCTTTGTGCTTATTTCGTGTGTTATGTTTCCCCTTTTTGTGGTGGATTGATAGCATTGCACTTCGTGGTGGTATCTGTTGAGCTGGCGGGATGGTGTCTTCATTTCCATTCTCATTCCATCATTGGGTATATTTGAGTTATTGTTCGTTGGTGCACGAATTGCATGGTATGTGGCTCTAAGTATGATTTAAGTGACAGGTCGGTCGAGTAGCTTGTATTGGATGAAGTGAGGTTATTGAGCCTGAAATGAGTGCCATCAGATTTGCTTAAGGTATGTTTGCAAGAATTGTGTCACTAGTCGGCTAAGATTTTGGCTATGGTTCTTATTGGGCAAGAGAGCTCCACGACTTGTTAATCTGATGGGTGGTTATGAGTTTCTATATGTTTCTTTCATCATTGGCAGTGTACGAAGGTTCAGAACAAGATTTTAGTTGATATTAGGTTTGTTACCAGTGTCGGGTTGGTTATCGAGCAGCTATTGCGGTCGAAAGTTATTGCTATGAGTATTTGAGTTATGTGGTATATCATGAGATTATGTCTTGAGATATGTTTATGGATTGATACAACTTGTTCAGAGTTATACGGTGCATAGATGCAAGATTCAGGTCATATAATGAGTTTCGGATGTTGGGGATTTGGGTTTTAAGGTTTATGGACTTGGTTGAAGTAAGGATCCTCCATTGGGTGGTGGTGTCAGGATTATATAGATTGGGGTGACGCGGGATCACCCATGGTTATGCGTATGGTGAGGGTATATGGCGATTTGATGGCTTTGGAATGCCTCTTGGCACGTTCGAGGACGAACGTATGTTTAAGTGGGAGAAAATGTATACCCGACCGGTCATTTTGAGCTTTAACATTCCAGTCGGTGGTTTGAGACTTTGAGTAGCTTCATATTATGTATTATGACTTGTGTGTATGGTTGGTTTTGGTTTTCGAGCGGTTCGGGATTGATTTGGAAGAATGATTCTCGTTTTATAAGCTTTAAGTTGGAAGAGTTGACCAAGGTTTGACTTTTTGATAAACGGTCCGGAATCGGGTTTTAGGTATTCCAATAAGTTTGTATGATGATTTTGGACACGTCCACAAAGTTTGGTTATATTCCGATGTGTTTTGGATAAGTTTGAGTTGTATGGTGATTGTTTTTAGTTTCGACGTCAATGGGAGCATAAATGTTACCATATTGAGCAAACGACCTTTAATTCGTGTTTATACTAAACCATCATATTCATATCGTAATTTTGGAACCATAGCAACTGAAATCATCAAGTTTCGACATCGTATGAGGAATTCATGATCATTTTACTAAGAATTGGGTTGCTAGATTTTCATATTAATTACGAAATTGCCACTGCATTCGTATTTAAAAATTTGCACTATTTTCAAATATTAAAACTAACATATCTCCTCCATTATAAAGCCAAATGGTGTTATTCAACAACCTATCTTGACTGGAATTCATGAGGAATCTATTGGAGGCATCAAAAGTGAGTTTTGGGATCGTTTGGCGCAAGAAACGAGGCAGAACCATCATGACTCTAATTTTTCTCTGCAGGATGCCCTGATGGCACTTAGTCTTTAAGACTAGGTAAGCCCAACACTTACTGAATTAATGGCAACATTCAACCAACAACTATTAAATATGAAACAAAAATTTCTATACAAAGCCAACAATTCCAAAATCGATTGTATAAGTCATAAGCTCTACTTAGTTTAAGGATGGAAATTGGGGCAGAGCGGGGCAGGGTAAAATGTTATTTTAAAAATAAATTAATAGGTTAGAGCAGGGCAGGGCAAGATCCGAATTTGTGATTGTAATCGATAGATACAATATCAATGGCAACGCAGCAAACCATGTAAAAATGAAACTGAAAGACTATGGAAACTACATTAAATCAGGACAAAGTGGAAATTAGACAAGTTTTCTTACGCACATATATCAGTATGGGTGAGTTTGGTACCAGTGCACTGAGAGCTGGTGAAAATAAGAAAAAATATACCTTTTAAAAGCTAAATGTTGCTAAACTCTATGGTGAATTAACATGTTTAGTTCTCTGCTTTTGGCATTGAATGGTCATTTTGTTACCTGCAAACATACCCAAACACAATTTTGAGTCTAGTTAAGCTTTTTCACTGATGTTTTGTTATATATTGCATTTGACTACTGTTGTCTTCCACCTTGTAATTATTTAGGTCTGTCAATATAATTTTCTTCTATTATTAGAAAACCACCAAGGAAATTTTATTTCGAATTATGTAGGGAAGATCATTTTTTTCTATTGAGTTGCTGGTGGTAAATTAGTGAGCAAATATTTTTAATTAGAAAGATAGTTTCTCCTCTACTCCAGTAAATTTATATTCCAAAAAGTTGTAAACAACTACAGTACAAAACTTTTATAAATGTATACAACTAAAAAAAATTGAAGTAGTATGACATTGAAATGTTCCAAGGCTTTTGTAAATGTCATTCTCGAGCCTTTTGAGACGATGGCGTAAATTTGTAGAGTGTTGTCAAGAGGCAATCCTTCTTTCTTTCTGGAGGCCCGAGAGGAAAGGTTCTTCTGAAGAGAAGTTCTAACTTTTTGGTTGTACCCTTTAGGTGTCGTAGATTCCAGCTCAAAGCCATCTCAATCCTTCAAACATAGCCAAAATCCATTTTCATGATTCTAAAGTATTCAAAAATAGGTTCAAAAATACAAGAGAGCCTAAACGGGGCAGGGCGGGGCGGGGCAAAATTTGAAAAAATGCTAAATAGGGTAGGGCAGGGCGGGTCAAAATATTAGCAGGTCAAGGCTTGCCCCACCCCGCCCTAACCTGTCCTGCCCCGTTTTACACTCCTAACTGAGTTCACTAGAAAATCTCTAAGTACAATGGTTCCGAAATAGAAATAAATTGTACACAAATAACTTCCGAAGGTGACTTCGAGGCATGCGAACGCGACGGTAGGTATACCTTGAAGTCTCAACAGCAATATCGAATCCGCTATCTAACAATCAACAGACTCCGAAGTACCTGGACTTGCACAAAAATGTGCAGAAGTGTAGTATGAGTATACCACGGTCGGTACCCAGTAAGTATCAAGATTAACCTCAATGGAGTAGTGATGAGGTACAAGTGAGGATACTCACTAGACAAAATAACATGTGCAGTATAGAGGTATAAAGCTAATAATGGAAAGAAAAAATCAGTAAATGGCAACAAAATCAACATGTGATATAGACAGTAAACAATAAGAACACCGTGAAGTAACATTGTAACCAATTAAGAAACGCAAAGGAAACCAATTAATCAAGTTGTTCGACACAAGTTTCACGACGAAATCGCTCTATGATACCTCATCTCATAGTCACAAGTCACGGGTCTCAACCTACCATCATATACCCACGACACCTAGTGCCCACATCTCAAATCACAACCACACGGTCAACTTATGTGCCGATATCTCAATCCGCCCGATGTAATCACATGCTCACATTTACAATCCTCCCGGCGTTGTCACACGCTCACAATCACAATCCGCCTGACATGGTCACAATCTCACAATCACAATCCGCCTCGCATGATCACAGGCTCATAATCACGATCCGCACGACATATTCACATGCATCACAATTACAATCCGCCCGTCATGGTCACAAGTTCAATAGCAACATGAAAATGGATAATACAAGATTATATGGGAAAAATCAATAAATATCAAGTCTCATACTCCGGATCTTGTATAAGTGGCATGCTACGGTGTATGCTTGTGTGAGTGTACTACTTTAGCCCAAGTCAAGATGTAATATCAAAGACATCGAGTAGTTCATAGAAGCAACAAAACGAGTCACGCAAGGTGTATGACATACACAAGGAAAAATACACCATCACACGAAAATCACCAACACAATGTCCAGAGCCATCACACATCATCCCTGACATTGCCACCCTTATCTCTCCGTTAGCCACCCGTTCACTTTGCACAATCAACAACAATGAGATGCCACTGTTATGCCGCGCATTACAACAAAGGTGAAATGCCACCCTTATACTCCACATAACAACAACCAAACCAACACATCAATTCACAAACTTTAACATCACGACAACACAACGTATCAACTCATAACACAAGTACCCATATGCCGCAACCTTTCCAAAGATCCAGCAATATCAATATTTCCACAACAAATAGCCCACAACTCAAACACAATGTGTATAAAATCTCAATAACAACAAAATGAACGGGAAAATAACTCAACAAAGAACAACAACCCCCCTTTTTAACACAACTTCAATTAAAATAGGTTAATGACTTCCAATAACTTCAATTCCAATTAATTGTTTAATGATAAACTCAATAGTGAAAGTATTTCCATGAAGTGGCAAACTTTAGCTTCTTGTATTTGAATTAGGCTAACAATGAAAAAGAGTTGGCACGAACTAGTACTACGTCTAAATGCATGAGAATAACCCGGCAACAAAAAGGATATCATGTACAACAATTTCAACTAAGAGCAACTCAACAATAAACGAGATCGCGAAATGATAATAGTAACAACTTCAAATGAAGCATATAAGAGCACACTCGACAAGTAAAGGATGTGACATGTAACGACAACTTCAAATAAGCATGTAATAGTAGACATGGCGAATAAAAGATATAACATGTGCTAACAATTGCAAATAAATACATGAATGAACCCTAAGAGTCAAAACTGGTCAATTTCCACAAAAAGCCCAATTATGTACTAGTTACCTTGCATACACGGCTTTCACATAACACAATTGTTACGAACGACTCAAATACTAAGGGGTAGTTCCCCCACACAAAGTTAGGCAAGATACTTACCTCAAAGAAGCTAAACCAATACTCTAAAATGAACTTCTCGTGTGAAACAACCTCGGAATGGCTCAGATCTAGCAAAAAATAACTTAATATCATAAATAAAAACCATAGGAAACAATTTCGGACTATAAAAATTTGATCTCTAATGAAAACTAAAAAGTCAACCTCGATATTGCATCTCGGAACCTGACTAAATTCACAAAATCCGAACGCCCATTCGGATATGATTCCAACCATACAAAAATTATACAATTCCGGCATCAAATCGGCCTTCAAATCCTCATTTTATATTTTTGAAAGTTTATGCAAGAATCCTCATTTTCTCCCGTTCAAATCACTAATTAAATGTTAAAAATAAAATCATGAAATATAATCAAACCCGGATAAAGAACACTTACCCCAATCCAACACGTGAAAATCCCCTCCAAAATCGTCCAAATCTGAGCTCTCTAACTCAAAAAGTGATAAATATATCAAAAGCCCTCGAAATAGAGTAAATATAGGTCTCCCAAGATGTTCCTCTTCGCGATCGCGCGAAATGCTTCGCGATCGAGAAGAACAAAATACAACCTGCCAAAAATAACTCACCGCAAACGCACGGACGGACTCGCAAATGCGGGCCAAAATCTCCATCAACCTTCACGAATGTGTAAACAAGCTCGCTAACGCGGAGAGTAAAACCCCTGCTACCCCTTTGAGTTTTTTTATACACGATCGTGTATTCACTGACGCAAAGGTGAAGACAAAAATCTCAAAAGCCTCGCGAACACGGTCATCTCCTCCAATTGCGAATAACGTAAAATGACAGGTTCCATAAAATACTGCACGAACACGATTGCTTCATCGCGATGAAGAATACCAGATAATAGCAACCAGTAGTCCAAAAATAGAAGGAAATGTCCCGTAGCCCATCCAAAATACACCTGAGGCCCCCGGGAACCCGTCAAAACATACCAATTAGTTCCAAAACATAATGTAGACCTGCTCGAGGTCGCAAATCACATCAAAGAACATCAAAACTACAAATCGCACCTGTTGATACCCAATTGTTTCTCAAATTATTTTAAAATTTGCATATATACCTTCAAAATCAGTTCTTATAACAATGGGAATTTTCCCATATTTTTATCAATTTATTTCTAATTTATCCAGTACTTTTATATCCAATAACTAATAATAAATTGCATTGCAAAGAATTTCAAAATATTTCTTCGCTTAATATAACATTTTTAAGCATATTAGGATTTAATTATTTCATGAATTAGCCAATTTGGTACTATCTGGCTATAATTACAACAACCTTGCAATTATAGCCTAATTATACATTTTATGCTATTTTAACTCAATAATTAGTCATTTTGTATTTTAAACACTAGTTAATTATCTTAATTTCACCTATTTAGTCTTAATTTCATTTTATGTAGTTATTAGCTATTTTTATTAATTATTTATCTAATTTTAATGGGCATTTAACAAATAGCCATTCTTTAATTCTAGCCTATATCANACCTTGTTTTTGGATAATGTGGAATAAACGCCCAAAAACGCCCTTTACTTAACGAGACCCAAAACCATCCCCCCCCCCCCCCCAATTCATTTCCCCGCTCAATCGTCTCTCTATCTCACTCTCTCTCTATCTCTGGTTTTCTCTAGAACCTTCTCACCTCCCTCCTCCACCATCTTCTCCGGCCACGTCCCTCGTCGGAAGCCATGACCTATCATCATCTCCTAGCCTATGTTTCACCCCACGCCGATTTTACACTACCCTGAGGTCCTCAGGTGAACCTGGAGCAGTTCAACTCCCCCTATGAACTTTCATGCCATTTTTCGGCCTTCTCCAGCCGTTCAAAATTAGGGTTTCATAACCCCTCTTTCAAAAACGATTTCTTCAAGTTTAAGGGTTCTTCTGAGATTCTTCTCGTATCTTCAAACGGTTTCTGTATTTTCATAGTTTATTATGTTAAAACTTTAGTTTTAACACTGTATTATAATCTTAGACTTGCCTTTATTGATCTACTCTTTTGATTCGTATATGTGTTTGTCCCTTATGAATACGTCCTGAGTTTTCTATGATTTTTATCCTATTTTTGCTCATTAGGGTTCTTAATTTTGGCTTCTTCTGCTTATGTTGTAGTTGCTCTGTTTAATCCCTCTAGTCGTTACTGTTTTGTTTAGATGAATCTCTAATCCTATGTGACTTTTTGCTAATACAGTCATTAGGGTTTATGACTCTTTGATTCTCCCTGTTATATCATGTTGGTTTGTTAATTCCTTTAATCATTTACTGTGTGCTAGTAATGAATTCCTGATTCTTTGTGATTTTACTCGAATCTCCGATTTTCCTTTCCTATTGTGTGTCTACTTCGTGTACTCACAGTAGTCATTATTACTCCTGTTTAAACCCCTAATTCCCTGTAATTGATACCTCTCATCGATCTTTTGTAATGATTTCCTTACTGATTTACAACCTTTAAATTATTTCCTTGCTTTATTTTGGTCAACTGTGCTGTCACACGAAGTCTTATATTATTTCCTTAATTGATATATTCTGAACCTAGTCTCAATTGCATATCACATGCTTGTACTATGCTAAGTTATTTCCTTATATGTTATATGCATGTCACATATGGGAACTTTCCTTACTTGTTATTTTCCTACTAGCCGTTTGAACTTAACCCCTTCAATTAAGGGATACCTATGTTGATTGTGTACTGATTGATACGTAGTCCCTTAATTACTAGTTACTTTTGATTCCTACCTTATTTGCTACTTATTTTCAAAACTATATATACATTACTTCTCATTAACACAAACACACGAACTAATCTGGTTCAATAGCTCTCTCTCACAACTAAACTCTCTCTATTCTCTCTTCTGTGCTACTTGCTATTCTTCTAAGTTATCCGGCTGCAAACCAAGGCTAACTATTGTGCATCTTCTACTTCCTGCCTTGTGTTACTGCTTCTTCACTTCACTAGTATGTCCTAATTAGGATTCCAGTCCTCAAACCAACATGTTTCTATTACCGTTTCAATTCATTGTGTTCCTGATGTGTTTTTATCTACTGTTCTGCTGTTCAACATGTAATTAGAATCTCTGTTGTAGCTAGTATGTTAAGCTGTCTTGTTCCTATGTGAATCTCCATGCCTATGTTTGTACATTAGTTTGCTCAGGGCATCTTCTACTGCCTTAAGTTGTTTGATGCTATGTCTAGTTTGATCTTGTACCATGCTATATCCCCAATCCCCTGAATCCTTAGGAACTTCTGATTGTGTACTGTCTACTACATGCCTACCCTCACATGCTTTGTATGTGTCCCTCAAACCCCATTACCCCCGTTTGTGTGATGCTGGACTTTTTGTGTGATGCTGGACTTGTTTTGGTCCTGACATTGGTGTTCATGCTCTTTCAAATTGATTTCATCAGTTAAACTTTTGTTATGAAAATTATTTCAATTAAATCCCTTTTCCAAAACTGTTTTCCTACTCAAAGTTTTCAAACTTTGTCAAGCACTCTCACTCTACTCTTAGACCTCTTAAGTTCTGCCCCATTTGTGTGAACATTGCTTTGGGACCCTTGAGCTCCCTCTGAGATTTGACACACTAAGGCTGGCTATTCCACGCTGCACTTACTCTATCTTGGCTATGAAATCTGGGTGTGAGCATTGCCCGGGATCCCTTGAGGCCCTTAGGGAACTCTGACACACCCGGATTGTGAGAAAGGTGTTGAAACAATACCTGGCATTGAGGACATGGAGATCTTGGCCTATACTGTAGGCTCCCTATAGTTAACTTCTTATTTTTTCTCTATTTCAATTATGTAATTTATATCCAATGGTCTGTAATAATTATTTGTAAAACAACTCTGGGGATGGATAGTGAAATGGGAGGGTGATATGCATGTTGTAGTGCAATCGAGGGTAGAAACCATGCTTCCTAGGTTTACTTTCTCTATGCGCCATAGCAGCCATGTTTAGGTACAACATATGCCGAGAATGCCATGCATTAGATATCATGCTACATAGGATCCATATATACTGTTTTCAACATCTCATCATCACTTAGAAATCCTGCCTCTAAGGTAAATAATGACATAAAGCAAATAATGTGATTCTGTCATATATGCATCTTACACGAACAGAAAACATTCATAAATCTTGCTCTAAAAAAAAAGTGTTAACGTCAGTTGTTATTCATGCTGCCACCATGTTCCACACTAAGAAAACCTGTTCTAAGGTAAACAACATAAAAAAAACTGTCGCCTATGTTTATTCTGAAACTATGCATAAGACTGTGTTTTTATGTGCGTTTAGAAATCCTGTTTTAGCAATTGCATATGCATCATTCTGCATCATTAGATATCATATTCTAGGATCGCACTCGCTTAATTACACTTAGTCTAACTATGGATACATAAAACAGTCACCCAGTTCTAACAATTGGTAATAAATTCCTGTATACTCTGTGACACTTAGAATCACATGCTCTTAGGGATAACAATCTAAAACTGTTAACAATGCTGAACAACTGTCATATATCAACCCACGCCTAGGCAAGCCTTAGGTAATCAACTTAAATAATAAAAAAACTGGAACTGTCTCTTGTGACTGTTGTTTAACTGTCAGCATGTTAAAACCAGTAGGCAAAACTGATTAGGACATCCTCTCTGAGTTATAAATCTGACTATGTTGTTATCACTTAGATACCATGCCTAGGATCCGCATTTGGACCTTAATTGTGTATGCGTCATGCTGTTTATGTGTACTATTTGTGGAGGTGTACTTGAGCCTTCTATGTGTTTTCCATGCTCCCTTTTAATTGAAGTCCTATCTGTTTTATTGTATGTCGCCTTAGTATTTTTACTTTTAAAACCTGAGGGTCTGCCTAGAACCTCCCTTGTAGGATAGAAGTCCTAAATTCCTCCGGGACTGATAGGAAGGGACGGGTAACAACATGCAATAGAGGTCGTGACCAACACTCGCTTTAATTACCTTCACGGGGTGGGAAAAGGGTAGATATGGATATGATGATCGGTGCGCTAATACCACGTGTAGCCCCTCTTTGAGGAGTGTCATACCGGGTATTGCATTGATGTGATCCATATTACAAATAAACCTAGGATATCTTTACTTAACATACATACTTAGACCATAATTCAAAATCTAGCCTTTCATTTAACTGTTTCTAAACCTATGTGTACTCAGACTTAAAATCCCATATTATTTGAACCATATTTGTTTATTTGATAATTGTACAAAATTCACAAAAGCTATTTGGCCGGAAACCACACTTGTGGATCCTGAGGGTTGCCTAACACCTTCCCCTTAGAATAATTTCAAGCCCTTACCCTGTCTCTGGTTATCAAACGTAGTTATAAATGAACCCTCTAGGTTCCCTAATGCACCTCAAAATCGTTAGGTAGCGACTCTTCAAAAAATGCAAACCCTTTTCCCAAAAGGAACGATTTGTCTCAACCAATGTCATAAACCCTTTCAAACTGCCCCCCCCCCCCCGAAAGGAGTGGCTGGGGAAAAAAGGGGGCGCGACAACACCTCAAATTGAACTTAGTGAACTTTCTACTTCAATAACTCGCGCCGAATCATATCAAATCAACCCATAATGACGTCAAATTTTGCATGCAAGTTCCAAATGACACAATAGAGCTATACCAACTCCCGAAATTGAAATCAGAACCTGACATCAATGAAGTCAACTCCCGGTCAAACCTCTCAACTTTCTAAGCCTTCAACTTTCCAATTTCCGCCAAAATGCATCAAATTAACCTACGGACCTCCAAATCCCTATCTGGACACACGCACTATACGAAGCTATTGGAATAATCAAAATACCATTCCGGAGTCATCTTCACAAAAGTCAAACTCCGGTGAACTCTTTTCACTTAAGTTTCTAAAACAAGAAGTATCTTTCCAAATCAATCCTGAATCAGCCGAAAACCAAACTCGACCACACACGCAAGTCATAGTATATCATACGAAGCTTCCTGAGGCCTTAAGCCACCGAACGAGACACTAATTCTCAAAATGACCTGTCGGGCCGTTACATTCTCCCCCTCTTAAACAAACGTTCTTCCTCGAACGTGCGAAGAACTGTTTCAAAGACATCAAATCACTGACTGTACTCATCATACACATACTCACGGCTGATCCCACGTCACTCCAACCCCCATAGGCTCGATGATCTCATCCAATTTCACACCTCAATTCAAGGTTATGAAACGACCAAATGCAATGATAGTACCCAACAAGAGTCGGGGTCGAATTCCGCAAGGAGCTATGGATGGGAGTTAGGAATATACATTGTAGCATGCGAGTTTGACTATCTTTATTTACTCTTCCACAAAATGGGGTTGTTTTTAAATCTAATTGAAAACTAAAATTGCAAGTTGTGAAATAAAACTAAAAGATTGTTTTCGGTGTTTTTCAAGTTTGGTAAAAGCCTAGGGCTATGGCCATCACCTAGGTGTTTTCCTAATTGGATATTTACCTTAATGCTTGTTGTATACGGTCGATATCGGAGGTCCCGATTTTGAGGTCTCTATAGTGTTCCGAGCCCGAGTTCGAGAGGCTCGAAGTAAAGTTTGAAGTTCGGCCTAAGAATGCATACCTCGAGAAAGAACATCGAAGGCCCATCACGGCCTGCCTCGAGGGAGCACTAAATCGATGACAGTCAAGAAAAGGTGGGAACTTCTCAAGGACACGTGATTAGGGCATGATTTATGAGATAAGGTTTGTACGAAATAGTACAAATCCGTACTAGGACGTTATATAGTTTTACCAATAGTAATCTTTGTAATATTTAGAAATGTACCATACTAGGGTTTTCCCCTCCTATATAAAGGGGATCCCAATCATTTGTAACATGACATAATATTCGCTGCAATAGAACATCCTACCTTGCTTTTTCTCACTTAACGTGCTCTTCAATTATTCTTCAACTTTATTGTTCTTCATTTATTGTTCATAGTTTATTACAAAACTGACCTCGAGACCTTGAAGCTATTAAGCTCGAGGCCCCTGTTCCCTTGGTATAACTGGTTTGGTTATCACATTTTCTTTACCTACACTTAACATTTCTTTCTAATCTACTAGTATTGAAATAAATCACGTATTTTTAGAACCACAAATCAAATATAATACTTAACACCATTTTAAAGGTAAACAGTTTGGTGCCCACCGTGGGGCTAAAGATAATAGTGATTATTTTGGTGCTAGTTTTCTGACAACACACGTTATTCTTCACACTTTTTCTTGTCCGAAGATTCTTTGATTTCAGGTAAAAATATGTCTAACTCCGCAAACGCACATGGAAACGACGGTATTGGGTCCCATAGAGAAAACAATGCAACAGCCTCAGTCGCCGGTGTGCCACCGCTAAACCCTGGGGTAGCACCGGCACCAAACCCTGTCGACGTAGGTTCACACATTGCTTTGCACGTCGATTTGGATACTGATATTGAAGGAAGTGTGCGCGAAGGGGACCAACCTGACGCACAAAGGACGCAAGCTCGAGAAGAAAGAGAAGTCAATTTACAAGTAATTTTTGAAATGTTGCAAGCACAACAAGTAGCTATTGCCCAGCTACAGAGTCAACAAAAGACTCCGAGCATAACAGGACTAGAAACAACTCCCCGAGTCGAGCCAGCACTACAAAGATCAAGTAATAATGGATCAGGAACATACCCCACTATCATGAGGATGCTCGAGGAACTCACTAAGAGGGTCGAGTTAGGAGAAAAGAAGATAGAAGACAATGACAAGAAAGTAGAAACCTACAACTCGAGGGTCAATCAAAAAATGGGAGCACTTCCGGTCTTGAAAGTACTGGACTTGAAAAGGTTTCTTATGAAACCATTCCCACAAAGTGCGGATCCGAAGCCCATTCCGAAAACGTTCAGAAGGCCCGATATCCCAAATTACAACGGGACCACCGATCCCAACGAGCACATCACCACATACACTTGTGGTATAAAGGGGAATGACTTGAAAGATGACGAGATCGAGTCTGTTCTGCTAAAGAAATTTGGAGAAACCTTGTCAAAGGGGGCCATGATGTGGTATCGTAACCTCCCCCCAAACTCTATTGATTTTTTTTCCATGTTGGCAGACTCATTCGTGAAGGCACATGCTGGTTCCATAAATGTTGCTAAAAGGAAGTCTGATTTGTTCAAAATCAAGCATGAGAGAACGAGATGCCGAGGGAGTTCGTATCATGGAACTACACCCAGTCTCAGATGACTGGGCCATTGAAGCCTTCACTCAGGGGCTGAATGAATGAAGATCAATAGCTTCGAAACAACTGAAGCAAAACTTGATCGAGTATCCCGCTGTAACTTGGTAGATGTGCACAATAGGTACTAGTCAAAAATCAGGGTCGAGGACGACTAGTTGGGAACCCCCTCGGGCTCAGTTTATTCGAGCAGGTTGCTAGAAAAGGAACAAAAGAATACGGAAAGAGAGCCAAGGCCGAACAAAGAAACACTTTGAGGCGTAACCTACCTCGAAATGATAGAAGAAAGGATTGAGGTTGAAGTTCCCGGAGACTCATGAGCAAAATCGGGTTTGACAGGCACTCGGGAGCATTGGAGGCACCCCAATTGGCAGAGTACAACTTCAACATCGATGCCTCGGACATCATATCAGCCATCGGCAAAATCAGAGACACAAGATGGCCCAAGACAATACAGTCAGATCCTTCTCAGAGGAACCCCAACTTAATGTGCAAGTACCATGGTACTCATGGACATAGGACCGGGGACTGCAGACAGCTTCGAGAGGAGGTAGCCCGATTATTCAATGAGAGGCACCTTTCAGAGTTCCTTAGCGACCGGGCCAAGAACCATTTTCGAGAGAGAGATGCAAGCAGGAAGAATGAACCAGAAGAGCCCCAGCATATCATTCACATGATCATCGGAGGAGTCGATGTCCCACAGGGACCCATGTTCAAGCGAACAAAAGTATCCATCACAAGGGAGAAGCGGACTCAGGATTACATACCCGAGGACGCCCTTACATTCTACGAGAAGATATCGAGGCCTCATCTCAGACTCATAATAATGCATTGGTAATTTATATCCTTTTAAATAAAATTCAAGTTAAACGTGTGCTCGTGGATCCATGTAGTTCGGCCAATATAATCAGGTCAAAGGTCGTGGAGCAACTCAGGCTGTTCGACCAAATCATACCCACCTCTCGAGTCCCGAATGGATTCAACATGGCAAGCGAAACAACAACGGGGGAAATCATCCTCCCAGTCAACGTGGCCGGAACCATACAGAACACCAAGTTTCACGTCATCGAGGGTGACATGAGGTATAATGCTCTACTTGGAAGGTCGTGGATCCATAGTATAAGGGTAGTACCATCAACTGTCCATCAAATGATGAGGTTCCCCACAAAGGATGGCGTGAAAACAATATATGGAGAGCAGCATGCAGCTAAAGAGATGTTCGCAGTGCACGACTTGACACCAGTATCAACGCCATCCACTTCCGAGAAGTCAAAAGACAAGAAGGTGGCCAAATAGCAATCACAGTACATACCCTCAGGTGAGCCCGAGGGACAGGATCCCGATGAACAGGTGACCGAGAACGAAGAAGAAGATTTCCTCACCCCTCGAGCCTTCGTTTCCCCCGAGGAATCTGATGCAACGATGTCCACAGTCGAACAACTCGAGCAGACCGTACTGGAAAAACACCTTATGGAACGAAAGGTATACTTTGGGAACGAGATTGACCCCCGAACTCATAAGAAAACTCATTCAATTACTTACTAAAAACATTGATTGCTTAGCTTGATCTGATTTAGACATGACAGAGATCCCACCGGAGATAACCACCCATCGACCAAGTGTCGACCCCAGGTTCAAACCGGTGAAGCAAAAAAGAAGACCTCAGTCCGAGGTAAAGCATGCATTCATCAAAGATGAGGTAACCAAACTTCTCAAAATAGGATCTATTCGGAAAGTAAAATACTCTGAATGGCTAGCTAACATAGTAGTAGTCCCTAAAAAAGGAAATAAACTTAGAATGTGTGTAGACTACAAATATTTGAATAAAGCATGCCCCAAAGATTCATTCTTATTGCCCAACATTGATTGTTTGATTGAATCTACGACCGACCACGAGATCCTTACTTTTCTCGATGCCTACTCCGGGTATAATCAAATTCAAATGAACCCGGAGGACCAGGAAAAGACTTTGTTCATCACAAAGTATAGTACATATTGCTATAATGTACTGCCCTTCGGGCTCAAAAACGCAGGAGCTACATATCAATGCCTAGCTAATAAGATGTTTGAACATCAAATAGGCAAATCCATGAAAGTTTACATTGATGGCATGCTAGTTAAGTCTCTGCGCGTAGAGGACCATTTGACCCATTTGCAGGCAACATTCGTTATCCTACAAAAATACAACATGAAACTCAACCCCGAAAAGTGCGCCTTCGAAGTCGGCTCGGGCAAATTTTGTGCTTTATGGTGTCGAATAGGGGGATCGAGATCAACCCCGACAAAATCAAATCCATCGAGGAGATCATCGTGATGAACAATGTGAAAGATGTGCAACGGCTCACGGGGCAGATAGCGGCCTTGGGCCGATTCTCAAGGTCATCGGATCAGAGCCATCATTTCTTCTCCCTACTCAAGAAGAGGAACAACTTCAAATGGACCCCGAAATGTCAACAAGCCTTGGAGGAATTGAAGCGGTATCTCTCGAGCCCACCTTTACTCAACACTCCAAAAGAGGATGAAACACTATACTTGTATTTGGCCGTGTCCGAGGTAGCGGTAAGTGGTGTGTTGGTTCGAGAAGAGAAAGGTGCGCAATTTCCTGTTTATTATGTAAGTCGGACCCTATGAGATGCTGAAACCAGGTATCCGCATTTAGAAAAATTAGCCTTTGCATTAATAAGTGCATCTAGGAAATTAAAACTGTCACGCCCCAAACCTAGGGAGGCGTGGCTGGCACCCGGTGTCGAACTGGCCCGAGCGAACCACTCTATAACTCATTTCTTTTCTTCTGCAACTATCATGGGCCAACATAGACACAACTCGTAATGTATAACTATAAGTGGGAAAACGTTGTATTAATGAATCATTTTTCTTAAAACATGAATACATATGGGCCGCCAAGGCCTCTGACATAGTGTACAAAATGAACCTCTGTCTACAAAGCCTCTAAGATTATTTGACAACAAATGGGACAAGGTACCGGCCTACCCATAAGTCTGTAGCAAAACTTTGACGCGATGACTCATAGACTCGGCTGCACTCCGAATGAGGTGGAGTCTTACCGATCCTTCGCTGAATGCCAATATCGTCTACTATGAGGGCTCGTCAAACTGATTATCTATTCCTGCATGCATGAATGCAGAGTCCCCAATAAAAGGACGTCAGTACGAATAATGTACCGAGTATGTAAGACAATATACTGAAAACTGAAACTAAACTGATAATATAGCAACTGCAGGTAGCTGGAAGTCAAAGATAATCTGATGGTATGCTTACCTACTGATACTGACTCAATTCTCTCAATATAATAAGTAAAATAGTTGTCAGACCCTATAATGCTCGATAAATATATATATAACTATATAACTGCTCTGCTGTAGTAGGCTCGCTCATAGGCGCTCGGCAATACTACTCTCTATATCTCGACCAACTGGGCTCGCTCATACACGCTCGGCCATAGTAGGTTTGGTATATAACTTACCATCTTATCAGAGGTTGCCCGATAGGGGCCTGCCCATCGATTATAGCTCGATGGTAATGAAAATACTGTAATATTGTATATATAGACTCTACGCTCTCTTGATTGGAAAAAGGAAATGCTCAAATGAATATAAAGTCCCGATAAAGAGAATAGTGTAACTTACAAAACTAGAAAAATATACGTAAATTCTGGGATATATTTTTCTTTATGCTTCGTTATCAAACTCGTGTAATTACGAGATCATTCCTAAATGAAAGAAGGGCTTTGCCTTAATATACCTGTCTTTGAAGTGTCGTCAGATCAACGAAACCTTTAACATCTCATCAAGTACCTTGGTAAACTAAATCAATACAATTGTTACTATTTGTATACCACTTTATGTGCAGCTCAAGTGAACATGACTTTAAGAAATTAGAACTTCGAGACCACCGGAATTAATTGACATTAAACGGTTGCTGAATGGCCACTACAAGATTCTTCTAAAATAAATTTCACAACTTGTAGTATCTCATTATGACTAATGCTGTAGAAATAACCAGAAACGGTTAGTACAAGAATTTGCTAAGTTCCGCCATTTCCACCATATCAATGTTGAAGAATCACGTATGATACCAGGCATGATGTTATAACACAAAATGCATAAATTGCTCAATCATAAAATTTTAGTAGTATTATCTTTAAAAGCAACAAAAGAGGAAGTAGATAAAATCTATGTGAAAAATGAAGTCATATCCCAACAAGAAAAGAAAGAATTGTAATAAGTCTTATGTGTTAGAGCCCTAGTCATCATAGGTAGCCACCTAGCTAATATGACTACTTAGTCATATGTATAAATGGTGGCTTACTGCCACGTTTTGGGGTGGGGGACTTTTAGTCTTTATCTCATAATTTATTAGTTAACTAGGTAATGTCCTGTTATCCGGTAATTAATCAATTACCCGCATAATTATGAATTATCTCAAATTACTTAAAATATAACTCAGGTTTAGCACACTTTATATAATTTACTATCATGGTTATGTGGTACCATTTAAAATTAATACATACACTATTACTACATTAAAATATCCATATAAAAATACATATATTTTCTCAACTTATAATTTTTTTAATCTCATATAAAGAGTACAACTTTTCACAGGCTTAATTCCTAAAATGGTAAAAAAAATATAACTTTCTTTTCTTGTGAAAAAAATAACTCATATCTCTACAATAAATAAAATCTCATAAACTTTTCTCATATTATGTGTATAATTTAAAACATATTCGAAAGTAGTAATATTAATAATTATATATATATATATATATATATAATTATTAATATTACTACTTTCGAATATGTTTTAAATTATACACATAATATGAGAAAAGTTTATGAGATTTTATTTATTGTAGAGATATGAGTTATTTTTTTCACAAGAAAAGAAAGTTATATTTTTTTTACCATTTTAGGAATTAAGCCTGTGAAAAGTTGTACTCTTTATATGAGATTAAAAAAATTATAAGTTGAGAAAATATATGTATTTTTATATGGATATTTTAATGTAGTAATAGTGTATGTATTAATTTTAAATGGTACCACATAACCATGATAGTANTATATATATATATATATATATTAATTTTTTTTAATTTTTTTTACAAAAACGTTCCACTCGAAATTCCACATCAAACATATATAACGGTGTCAATGTTGTTAAATTTACGGGGTGTAACATAAATCATACTTTCAATGTCATCCTATATGTGTATTAACTACATATCCACTTCGAAGCATATTGCATAAACCCGAATTATCGGGCCGATTGGCAAAAATGGGTCATTGAACTTGGAGGGTATGATATCGAATATCAACCTCGAACGACTATGAAGTCTCAAATTTTGGCAAACTTCGTGGCCGACTTTACGCCTGCCCTCGTACCCGAAGTAGAAAAGGAACTGTTGCTAAAAATGGGTACATCATCGGGGGCATGGACCCTCTTCACTGACGATGCCTCGAATATGAAAGGGTGCGGGCTCTACATAGATTTAAAACCGCCTACAGGCTGATCATTAGACAATCTATAAAAACTTCGAAACTAACTAACAATGAGGCCGAGTATGAGGCTATGATTGTAGGTCTCGAACTAGCCAAAGGCCTAGGAGCAGAGGTCATCGAGGCAAATTGTGACTCGCTTTTGGTAGTTAACCAAGTAAATGGAAGCTTCGAGGTTCGAGAAGATAGAATGCAAAGATACTTAGACAAGCTTCGAGTGACATTACATCGCCTCAAAGAGTGGACCCTGGTCCACGTACCTCAAGAACAAAACAGCGAGGCCGACGCACTCGCAAACCTGGGTTCATATGTTGAAGAAGATGACATAGTCCCGGGGACTGTCGTACCGCTATCATGATCGATAATCGAAGAGGGTCACACAGAAATCAACTCAATGAGCCTAACATGGGATTGGAGGAAAAAGTACATAAACTATTTGAAGCATGGGAAGCCCCTCCTGGACCTCAAAAGAATCGAGTGCTCTTCGAGCTAAGGCAACCTGATTTTCGCTCGATGAGAATGGAACATTGTATAGAAGGACCTTCGATGGACCACTAGAAGTATGCTTGAGACTAGGGGACACCGATTATGTGCTACAAGAAATCCACGAGGGCTCTTGTGGCAACCACTCTGGTGCCGACTCCTTAGTTCGAAAGGTGATCAGAGCAGGTTACTACGGGGTAGCATGGAAAAGGACACCAAGGAATTTGTTCGAAGATGTGACAAATGCCAAAGATTTGCATCGATTATTCATCAACATAGTGAACAACTACACTCGGTCCTATCCCCATGGCCATTCATGAAGTGGGGAATGGACATCGTCGGCCCCTTACCAACGGCGCCAGGTAAAGCTAGATTTATCTTATTTATGACTGACTACTTCTCAAAATGGGTATAAGCGTAGGCCTTAGAGAAGATAAGAGAAAAAGAAGTCATCAACTTTATATGGGACCACATACGATTCAGAATTCCCTCTGAGATAACATGCGACAATGGAAAGCAATTCATTGGCAGCAAGTAACTAAGCTCCTCGAAGATCACAAAATCAAAAGGATTTTATCAACACCTTATCACCCAAGTGCAAACGGCCAAGCAGAGTCCACAAACAAAACTATCATTCAAAACCTAAAGAAGAGGTTAGATCATGCGAAGGGGAAGTGGAGAGAAGTGTTGCCCGAGGTACTATAGGCATATCGAACAACGTCAAAGTTAAGAACGGGAGAGACCCCATTTTCTTTGGTATATGGGTCTGAGGCAATGATGCCAATCGAGGTGGGGGAACCAAGCGTTAGATTTTAGCATGACACCGAGGACTCAAACAACGAGGCCATGAACACCTCTCTCGAGCTACTAGATGAAAAATGTGAATCCGCAGTAGTTTGAATGGCCGCTCAAAAACAAAGGATCGAAAGGTACTATAACAGAAGAACGAACCTCGTCTATTTCGCAGTCGGGGACTTAGTTCTAAGGAAAGTCACCCTCAACACTCGAAAACCAAATGAAGGGAAGCTAGGCCCTAGTTGGGAAGGACCGTACCGCATCCTCGGAATAGTAGGCAAAGGGTCATACAAACATAGCACCATGGAAGGCGAGCAGCTACCAAACAAGTGGAACATATCGTTGCTCAAACGCTATTATTGCTGAGGTATAACCTTCTCTTCTTTTCATTTATATTTCATACTAACTTCTTACAGGTGTTCGAATTGAGACGTCGAAGCACCCTTCATCTCGAAGACCTTGGGGTTTAAAGCATGTGTTGCACTCTTTTTCCCTTAGATCGGGTTTTATCCCAAATGGGTTTTACCGACAAGGTTTTAACGAGGCAACACCTATATACTACCTAAGGAAAACTCAACAAATATTCAAGGCTTCTTTTCTATCAACCTCGAATACTGGAGGGCACCACCCTCGGAGGTTACTCTTTCGAAGAAAACAAGTTATGCCAAGGAGGACTTCGATATGAGAATGTTGTAATGGGCCAAACGGTCAAATGAACCGTGTCCATGTAGAATAGTCGAGCCTGCGATGGCAAAAACATGTACGCATTATTCGAAGAAGCATTATTATTATATCAAAACACTCTGTGCCTCAATGAAGTCTACTATTTTCATTAAACGGCTCAAAGGCCAAATACACCCGAACACTCGGGGACTGTCTTCAACAGTTAACATATTGAGTCATCAAAAACTCGAATATGTAAGACCTTAACGAGGCAAACTCAAGCTTATAAGACCTCAATGAGGCAAAATCGAATGTATAAGACCTCAACGAGGCAACATCAAACTTGTAAGACCTCAATGAGGCATACTCAGACTTATAAGACCTCAAAAGAGGCATCCCCCCGATACTAAGGCCAAGGATATGTACTCGAACTTATAAGACCCCTAAAAAGGCATACCCTCGATATTAAGGCCGAGGACATCTCACTCGGGGACTAAAGGCTACAACCAAATATAAAGAATACGGTCATATGAAAAGGCTACGGCTAAAATAATGCAGCTCAGAGGCATCCGAGTTCCGCCATAAACAAAAGGCCTTCAAAAACTTTGAAAAACCGATTAAATCAGGCTACCCTCGGCATAAGCAAAGGGGCTTTGATAATATCAGCTCCAAATAATATGAAGGCTTTGAAAAACTCAGCTTTTGAGAGAACCTCACGAGGTACTCAATTATCGTCACACATCGACTTGCGATCGAGGTTCCAATCAATCGAACCATCGAAAAGTCGTACGAATATGAAAACATGCCAAGGCATAACAAAACTTTTACAAGTCTTTAGCTAGAAAGGGGGAAATTGTAGCCATTTTAGAGGTCAAATCGACTCAATCCAAAAAGAGCCTAAGGCCGATGTCTTAAAGCCTAAGGGTTGATACTTAAAAGAAGTTATAGGTCGAAGCACACTGTGCTGGAGACCTTATCTAAGTTCAGACTCGAAAATCCCGAGCTAAAGCTCAAGCTCGAAGATCGGACCCTATGTAGTCACCTATTATCGATCGTTGGTCAAACACGAAACCTAAGGGTTTTATATTCTAAGTCCAATAAATCAGACTGGACATCAACAACATCAAATCTCTAAAGCAAAGGCAAACTCAAGATGGAAATTCATACAAAGATGAAATAAAAGACTTTTTTATATATTTATAATGAGGGTACAAAATATATTTACAACACTCCCACAGGGAGCCCCTACAAAAATTAAAGAAGACCTAGTCTATAGCCGGGGACTTTGTCTTCATCAACCCCCTCGGGATCAGCCTCCTCCTCATCATCTTCAGCATTGACTTCATCATCGGAGGAAAGGAGGAACTTGGCATCAACTTCGTCTGCCTTAGCCTGCTCTATCTCCTCGGAGAGATCGAAGCCCTTAGCATGGATATCTTCGAGGGTTTCCCTCCGGGACCGGCACCTAATGTAATCTTTGATTCTCTTCTCTCGGTCGGAGGCCCCCCTCAGTTCCATCTAAGCATCAGTAGCGTCCTTTAGGTAGATGGCCACCATCTTATGAGCTTTGGCTTGTATCTCTTTGGCCTCAGCTCGGGCTTCCCCAACTACGGCCTTCGCCTTCGTGAGACTAGCCTCGAGCTTGGCTATCCTGCCCGCCTGAATTGAGTTTCTCTCTTTAGCATTCCGAAGTTGGATTTCAAGGGCGGCCAGTTTGGCCAATGCATCTTTTTTAGCCACGTCGAGGGTGCCCATCTGAACCTTCCATTCATTGCATTCAGATTTGACTCGGGTGACCTCGCCCCGAAGATACTATAGCATCTCAACCTTCTGCTGCAACTGAGTCATTGAAGTGTTATCCTCCGAAGATGGGAGAGGGAGCCCATATTCTTTCAAGACAGAGGTTACCTGCTTCTCCAACTTGTCCTCATATTCATGAGCCCTAGTAAACTCCGACCGAAGATGCCTCTACTCTTTCTCTTTCTTGTCACAAAGAAGTCTAAGGGATTTCTCCTCGTTCGAGGACCTACGTAGTTCGCCCTCACAGCGACACAACTCAGCCTTAAATTTGTCGAAGGCCTACGGAAAGGAAAGTTCGATTAGAGAAAAGAAGAAAGTATGAAGTTAGAAAAGTTATAATGCTATTAAAAACACACAATAGAGCAGAGCCGCTGAGCCTCCTCGAAGATAGAGTTTCCATCTCCTGGTTCGGCCTCATCGACCCCAGTAAAGAAACCCTGGAAGGGGTCGTTTTCACTCGGGACTCCGCCTAACTCGGGCGTCCTCAGGTTCCGAGCATCCCTTATGGTATCTTCGGAGAAAATGGGAATGACGGTGAATAACCTATTGTCACGGCCTAAGGGAAATCACCCGAGGCGCTTTGATTGGGCAGAGGTTCGTCGAAGCTCGCTCTCTTTGGAGTATTTCCTGAAGTTTGATAAGAAATCGCCAAATCAGGTGATAAAGGGTCTTTGTCCTTTCTTTCTTTTGGAACTCCTCTTTCAAGGTTAGGGGCCTCGATATCAGCAGGCTTGCTAGCCTCAGAAGACTTTCTGGTTCGAGACACCAACGTCGAACCCTTTTCTTCGTTGTCATCGTCATCCATAGATCGACGGAAAAATTCAAAATCTTCGTTGATGACAATATTTTTCTTGCGCCTCTGAGCAGGACCTGCTTTGCTTTGAGTATCCTCGCCCTTCGAGGATCTTTTTCTTTTATTATCTTTCTTCGGCTCTGAAGCTGAAGGTTCTTCTTCCTCCCCGAAAGGGGGCGGCCTCATCTCGGAGAACTCGTCGATGCCTGCAGCAGAGAAATTAGTTCACATGAAGAAAGGTATTTTTTAAGGGAAGAAATATATAACACGTACCGTGCTGATTTTCCTCCCATTTTCCCTTCGACAAATCTCGCCACTTGCGTTTGTCATATGTTAAAGAAGCTGCCAGTTTACGAACCCAGTCCGCGAGATCGAGGACCGCATGAGGCATCCACGGGACCGTTGTGGGAGAGGAAAAGAAGCAGTTATACGATGTTTTGCAAAATTGACGAAAAAAGAAATAAAGCACATCATCTTACTTACGTTTGAAATTCCATTTCTCGGGGAACGGTTGGAACTCCGTAGGAATGACGTCGCACCTCACTCGGATGAACCGGCTCATCCATCCTCGATCCCTATCCTCCTCGTTACTAGCAAAGAAGGACTTGGTGGATTGGTGTTGGAGTTTGATTAGACCCCGAAAATGCTGAGGTCGATATAACCGAATAAGGTGGCTAAGGGTGAATTCAATCTCGGCCTTTTCAGCAAAGAACCTCATCATCAACACGATCCGCCAGAAAGACGGATGGATCTAGGACAAGATAACTTGTTACCTTTAGCAGAACTCGAGCACGAGTGGGTCGAGGGGACCCAACGTGAAGGGGTACATATACACGTTCAGAAACCCCTCTACGTGGGTCGTAATATCCTCTTCACGAGAAGGTATTTGCAGTACAACCTCTTCCCCCCATCTGCACTCTCTCCTCACAGCTTCGAGGTGTCTCTCCTCGATTGATGGAATGTACCTCGATGCGTGTTGTCGACGACCAGGGACATCGGGGGGTCTCTCTATTGTGAAGTCCTTCTTCAAGGAAAAGTTGCTCGGAATGATCTCATTAAGCGCCGGCGGTTTGTCGCCGGCCGACCGGGAAGTAGAAGTGGAGTTTCCCTCTTTCTGAGGAACGTATTTGGAGGTTTCTTCTTTCTGAGGAACGGATTTGGATGTTTTAGCCATAATTACTTTAGAATAAGAAGAAAGAAATGGAAACTCCGACGAAACTTTGAACTAATACGGCGGAAGAACTGGTGGAGGAAAGTAAGTTTATAGAGGAAGATGGTTGCTGCAAAATGGTAAAGTTCTTAATGAGAGGGGAAGCAAGTATATGTAAGGGAAAAGCGGCAACTATTTATTGATGTTGATGGCCGGACGACTCTGACGAGAAATTATGGCTTTTGGGGAAGAGAACCGATGGGGAACTTCGGTCACTTCAACATTTACGTCATAGGAATGATGTCATCACACAGAGTTTTGAAGGGTCGAGAAATCAAATCTTTTCTTGTCGTTTTATTCTAAGAAGTGTATACGGTTAAAGTCGGAGGAGTCCGATTTTTTAGGGTCTTTGTTGCGCCGAGACTGAGCTCGGAGGGTTCGAAGTAAAGTCTGCATTCGATCTTTGAATGTACAGTCGAGAAAGCACATCGAGGACATTAACGCAACATAAAAATGAAACAAAAAGATTCTTTTGTATTCAAATGGCATTCAAAAAAGCTATTTACAAAGCCCCTACACGGAGCCCTCACACAAAAGAAAAAAAAATGAAATAAGCCTAGTCTTCATCTTCACCGCTCTCCGAGCCGCTAGCAGAATCCTCGTCAGAAGTGAGCAGTGCAATCGATTTTTCTTCTAAGGCCTTCACTTTCTCGATCTCGTCAGAAATATCGAAACCTTTGGCATGCACTTTCTCGGGAGCCTGCCTTCGAGACTCTAATCGAGCATGGTCAAGGGAAAGAGTTAGCTTGAGCTCGGCCTCGTCAGATACCTTCTAAGATCGAGAATTTGCAGCAGCAGCGTTATCTCGATACGAAGACATGAGTGCATCAACCGCGAACTTGATTTTGGATAACTCAGCGGCTGATTCAGCAAGAAGCTCCTTATATTTGCAGCCTTCTCCTTTTGCACCTTGAAGGTGCTCAACCAAGGTCAGTTTCTCTCGAAGAGTATCTTTCTCGGAGGCTACCTCATCCATACGCTGCTTCAGCCCGAGGATCTCGGTATCTTTGACCATAAGCTCCTCCCGGAGTTGCCCCACCAGGTCATCCTTCTGCTTTAGCTGCAAAAATCGAGTCGAGACATTAAACGCTAAAATTAGTAAGCATAAAATAAGCTCTTAGAGGCTACATTACCTGCTCAACGAAATCGGCCCGCTCTCGGAGTGACTTCTTCGAACTTGTTTGAAGGTCATTGAGTTCCCCCTCTTTTCTGACATAGAGGGCCTTGAGGTCGTCATGCTCTAGCATGATCTTCCTAAGCTCATCTTCACAGCAGGCAACCTCGTCCCGATACTTGGAGAAAGCCTGATTGTAGAGCATCACAACCTGGTCGCGAAGAAAGGAAGTTAGAAAGGTACAAATCAAATTCCAAATGTAGTTATTAAAGACAAAGTATACCTTCATGTGAAGCTTATAAACCTCTTCGAAGATAAATGAGGCTTCAATATCGGGGCCTTCCTCAACCCCGGCAAAGCATCTTTCAAATATATCATTTTCTCCCCGGGATGCCCCCACGTCGGGAATCCCCATATCTTGGGCTTCTTGCATTTGCCCTGGAGAAAATGATGGGCCTGGTGGAGAGTCATCAATATTGATAACCCCGAGTGGCTCGACCAGGGTTTTCCCTTCTCTTCGAAGAGCTTCAGAGTTGGCTTCTCCGAATTCATTAATCGTTTGCCTTTCTGCACGAGGCGTATTTTGTCATTGGTTGATTTGGGGACTCCGCTCGAACCCCCCTCGAGAGTCTCCTCAGTTCGAGGTTGAACCGCATCGGCAGCCTCCGACTAAGTAGCCTTCGGACCAACGACCTTTGAAACGTTAGTGCCCCTTCCCCTAAACACCAATGGGAAGTCATCATCCTCTTCGTCCTCGGCACAAAGGCTTTCAACAGCTTCCAGAGTTAAGCCACCGTATCGACCTTAGATTTCCGAGCTTTGGTTTTCTTGGGCCTCGGGGACTCAATCGGTGACCTTTTCTTTCTCTTCTTATCCTTAGCAGGTTTTGGGGTATCTACTTCGTCAGGTGGGGGCGGCCTCATCAAAACGAATTCTCCAAGGCCTACATAAGAACAAAAGTTAAGGGTTCTATCAAGAAATATTTTCATTAAGGGATTCAAATGCAGCAATAATAAAAACTCACCATGGTTTTTAGCATCCCATCGGCCTTTGGCCAAGTCTTGCCAGACACGTTCTGCATACGTGGAGGTGGATTCTAGTTGTCGAACCCATCCCGAGAGGTCCTTAACCGTACTGGGGTACCACTCGACGGCTGCATCACCAGAAAGGAGTTAGTTCAAAGCGAAGAAAAAACATTTAATTAAGGAAGCATGTTCGATGAGTCGACAATTACGCTTCGTATTCCATTCTTCATGGAATGGCATCTTCTCAGTAGGAATTAAGTCAGAGGTCCTTACTCGAAAGAAGCGACTCATCCACCCTCGATCCTTATCTTCGTCGATGCTAGCAAAGAAAGACTTCAAAGATCGACGTTGTAGTTTTATCAGGCCACCTCGATAGAGACGAGGGCTGTATAGTCTAATCAGATGGTCGAGGGTGAAAGGAATCCCCTCGACCATGTTTGAAAAGTACCTAATCAGATAAATGATTCGCCAGAAGGAAGAATATATCTGGTCGAGCGTCACCCGATATTGTCGACAAAAATCAAGGATCACTAGATCTATTGATGGCAAGGAAGGTTCTAGGGGACCTAAGGTGAATGGATATGTATTTACACTTTGGAAACCACCTTTATGAGTAGTTATGTCCTCTTCAGTTGAATGGATCTCCACTTTCACGTCATCCTCCCAACGACAATAAGTCTTCACCTTGTCGGTTTTAGTTATTAGGTTGATATATCGAGACATGGGTTCGAACCGTCCCGCAAGTGAAGAAGGTTTTTCGACCTTAAAATCAGAAGATGTTTCACAAGGTACGGGGGTACACTCCTCAATACAAGGAGGTACTGCCGTTTTGCTCTTAGACGAGCGTGATGATAAGGGGCTTTCTCTTTTTGGGGAACCGTCTTAGAAGTTTTTGCCATGTTTGTTGAGAAATTTCAGAATAAGAAGAAGAAACTAGTTAAGAGATGAATGCAGAGAAAAGTTAGATTTGAAGATGTTGTAGAAAGTAAAAATATAAAGAATAAAGGATTGGAGTATTTATATGGGTCGTTTAAGCGTATTGAGGAATCTTATCGACGGCCAATAGTCGTTGTCAATTAATGGTTTCAAAAATTGTGCGGATGTGACCTTTTCATGGCTTGTCAGTCACACTTACCGCTGAACACACACGACTGACATCATGATTGGAGCGCCGAAGGGTCGAATCAAATCATTTCTTATCATTTCACTCTAAGAAACGCGTGGATTATCAGTATACGGTCGATATCGGAGGTCTCGATTTCGAAGACTTTATGGTGTTCCGAGCCCGAGTTCGAGAGACTCGAAGTAAAGTTTGAAGTTCGGCCTCAGAATGCATACCTCGAGAAAGAACATTGAAGGCCCATCACGACCTGCCTCGAGGCAGCGCTAAATCGATGACAGTCAAGAAAAGGCAGGAACTTCTCAAGGACACGTGATTAGGGCATGATTTATGAGATAAGGTTTGTACGAAATAGTACAAATCCCTACTATGCCGTTATACAGATGTACCAATAGTATTCTTTGTAATAATTAGAAATGTACCATACTAGGGTTTTCCCCACACATATAAAGGGGACCTCAATAATTTGTAACATGACATAATATTCACTGCAATAGAACATCATACCCTACTTTTCTCGCTTAATGTTTTCTTCTATTATTCTTCAACTTTATTGTTCTTCATTTATTGTTCATACTTTATTACAAAACCGACCTCGAAACCCCGAAGCTATTAAGCTCGAGGCCCCCGTTCCCTTGGCATAACTGGTTTGGTTATCACATTTTCTTTACCTACACTTAACCTTTATAGCTAATCTACTAGTATTGAAATAAATCACGTATTTTTAGAATCACAAATCAAATATAATTGTTAACACCATTTTCAAGGTAAACACTTGTTTTATTGGTCAGGGTGCATTATAGCTATCAACACTCAATCACCCACTCAATACCTCTCGATAAGAGAATGATTTTTCCCATTTTGGCTTTCTCAAGTCCAAATGAGTATTGAACAAATAGGTTGATAAAATCTCAAGTGGGGTTGTTACTATCTCTAGGTCGAACCCTTTAACTGGGATTATCAATCTCTCGATTGACCCGATTTCTTGTTGGCCAAGTTTTCCTACACTAAGTCTCTCTTTCTCAAGTATAGACTAAGTCAAATAGGCATGAACTAATATTTGCAACCATTAATTCCACAAACTAAAGCAAGGAAAAGGCTAAATAATAAACATCCAACCATAAACAAGCATTAAATTAAACACCCATAAGGTTTTCACACTAGGGTTGGGTCACAACCCTAGTAAAAAAACTAGCTACTCATGCTTAAAACTGAAGAAATAGAAGGAAAAATGCTAATTAAACTCATATTTCCAAATTAAAATAATAAAATCTATATTAAAATAGCTCAAAATATAAAAAGCTACTAAAAGAAGTAAAAGGAAACGGCTACTGTAACAACTGATATCAATTGACCTAAAATTATGAAGCTCGTCTATTTATACAGGGCTAGAGGTTTAGGACAAAAATGCCCTTTGGAAGGTTCTGCAGCCGCACAATTCCATGTGCGCTCCGCAATTTGCTTCAGCTTGTCAAGATTGGAAGTCTGCGGAAGCATAATTCTGAACTACGGCCGCAATGCACTCTTTCTGTGGTCAGCACTTTTACATGTGCGGCCACACTTGATCTTCTGCGGTCTGTGCTTTTACACTTGCGACCGCACAATTCTTGTGTGGTCCGCACTTTTAGATGGACTTGGAATGCACATTTTCTGAACTTTGCTCCTGGCCCAGCTTTTGCGGTCGCAAAATTCATGTGCAGACCGCATTTTGCACCAAACTCTACTGACTTTTCCTTCATCATCTGCGGCCGCAGTTGATACTATGCGCTCCGCACTTCTGAGCTTCTATGACTTTTATGTCCTTGAGTTCAGATTACTCCTTCTTGAGTTGGATTTCATCTCGAGAGTTCATCTTCCAATATTCCTACAATTACACACATTTCATCAGTTTTGGGGAACACAAATAAACGCTTTTGGACTAAAACAAAAGCTAAAAGGCGCTAACAAGTAGTCAAAGTCCTCACTTATCAAATCCCCCAAACTTAAGTTTTTGCTTGTCCTCAAGCAAATAAATTAGTTCCCACCTCCACAAGTTGAGGGCCATTCTAGCTAATCAAAGGTGAGTCATTCACACATCAATTGGGACCAACAATTACCCACACCACTTATGAATTATCAACAAGGCAACAAGTCAAACTTTTATGGACTAATAGTTCTAATGTGACACATGAGCATCAAGAGTTGACCTTACTCATCAAGAAAGCTCGCTCTTTCATGTAGGCCTTACTATGTGCGAGCTTTCTTGAAGAGTAATGCCAACTCTTGATGCTCATGTGTCACATTAGAACTATTAGTCCATAAAGGTTTGACTTGTTGCCTTGTTGATAATTCATAAGTGGTGTGGGTAATTGTTTGTCACGACCCAAAACCTATGGGTTGTGATGGCGCCAGACACCACTGTCAGGCAAGCCGACCCCTTAATCAGTTGGAACACTTTCCTGTTTAACATTTTAGAAATCGAAGCCTTTTCTTGAATTTTCATTCTTAAATAAATAAATTTCGTAATTTAAATACGGCAGGAAACCAACTTAATACAAAAAAAGAAATACCAAGACATCCCCAGAACCCGGTGACACAAGTCCATGAGCAATTTCTAAATATTTATACAATTATACAACGCTTGTCCGAAAAACAAATTGGACAAAGGCAATAAATATAAAATGTAAGTACACAGAAGGGGGACTCTGGCAGTTACGGAACGCCTCTGGATGAATGCAGCCTGTATAAGTCCCCAAATCGATCATTGTACTATAAAGGT
>ML269260.1:2198-19105 GCA_005239495.1 Nicotiana undulata | reverse complement strand
TTCTTCAAAAGTCGCTTAGGTGGGTTGGGGAAGAAGAAGAGTTATGAAAATATGGTGAAAATCTCGTAATGAAGTCTGTTTTTAACACTTAAAATCACTGGGAAAAAATACACTATGCGTTCGCGACCCCTTGGCCGCGTTCGCACAGTGTTAGCAAGATTGGCCTATGCGTTCACGTGCCGGGGGCCGTATTCGCACAGGCCTGGCACTACCTAGCCCCCAGGTCCCCCTAATAGCCTATGCGTTCGCACCCCTTAACCCCGCGTTCGCACAGCTTTGCCTATCCTACCCTCCGCGTTCGCACCCAATGTGGTGCGTTCGCATAGCTCTGTCTAACAAACCCTCCGCGTTCGCACCCAATGTGGTGCGTTCGCATAGAGCAATTTAGACCCTGACCCCAGACCCCACTTTTACCCTGTGCGTTCGCACCCCCTTGAGTGCGTTCGCATAGGGTAATTTACCTGGACACCAGAAACCAGCAATTACACCAGATTTTTCAACCTTTTAGCACCCCGACACCTAACCGACACTCACCCGAACCCTCGGGGCTCAAAACCAAATACACACACGACTTCAAAATCATTCTACGGACTTATTCAAGTAATTAAACCACCAAAATAACATCAGAAATAATGAATTAAACTCCAAAATCCATAGAATTTTCTCAAACTTCATAAACTATCAAATTTCCATTTTTGATCCGAAACACGTCAAACCAAGTCCGTTTCTTACCAAATTTTACAGACAACTCCTAATAACCATATTTAACCTGTTCCGGGCTCCGGAACCATAATTCGGGCCCGGTAACACGGGTTTCACATCAAAATTCATTTTCAAAAGTCTTTATCATTTTCAGAAAATAATTTTCTTTAAAAATTCATTTCTCGGACTTGGGACCTCGGAATTCGATTCCGGGCATACGCCCAAGTCCCATATTTTTCTACGGACCCTCCGGGACCGTCAAATCATGGGTCCGGGTCCGTTTACCAAAAATGTTGACCAAAGTCAAATGTATTCAATTCATTACTACAAATTCAACTTATTATCAAGATTTTCACATAAAGGCTTCCCAGCTACGCGCCCGGATTGCGCACGCACATTGAGGTGAGATTAACGGAGGCTTTTGAGGCCTCGGAACACAGATTTAGCTAAATATACACAGGATGACCTTTTGGGTCATCACAAGGTGTGTGTCCGGAATATTTTTGTGATGTTCAGTGTAGAATTAGGCTTGAATTGGCGAAAGTTAGTTTTTGGCGATTTCCGGTCGGCAGTGAAAAATAGGTTATCGGGGCCGGAATGGAATTCTGACAGTTGGAACAGGTTCGTGATGTCATTTTGGATATGTCTGCAAAATTTCAGGTCAATCAGAGTTGTTTTGGGTAGTTTCAGCATCGTTAGTAGAATTTAGAAATTTCAATGTTCATAGGCTTGAATTCGATGAGTTTTTGGAGTTCTGATGTTGTTTTTGGTGTTTCGAAGGCTCGACTAAGTTTGAATGATCATTTAGGATGTATTGGTATATTTGGTTGAGGTCCCGAGGGCCTCGAGTGTGTTTCGGGTGGTTAACGGACCAAGTTTGGAAGTTGGGGAGTTGTAGAATTTTCTGGTGTTTTTCATCTGGTTTCCTTCTACGCGATCGCGTAGGCCTAGCTGGGGAAGGGAAGAATCTTGTGAATCGCAATCGCGTGAAGGGGATTGCGATCGTGTGGGGTACATAAGTTGTCTAGTGCGATCGCGTGGGGAAGCTCGCGATCGCGTAGAGTAAATGAGGCGCGTGAGGGAGGCAGGTGTTGTGCATCGCGATCGCGTGGGAACGATTTCGATCACGTGAGTTTGGGCCTAGTATAATCGCGATCGCGTAGGGTTAAATTAGTGGGTGGCAGTTTTGTTCTTCGCGATCGCGTGCCTATTGCCGCGATCGCAGTGAGTAATGCCTGGGCAGAAAACTTTAAATTATGAGGGTTTTTAGCCATTTTTCAAAACTCCATTAGAGATCTCGGGAGAAGGGAGATTTTGGAGAGATTTTCAGTGGGAGTCTTGTGGTAAGTGTTCCTTAATCACTTTTGGTCTAATTTCACGAACTAGTATTGATTATTACAATGTAATTTGTGGAATCAAAGTGAAAATTGGGTAAAAATGGGAAGAAAAGTTGGGAAATTCTTGTGATGATTTGAAGGGGTATTTGGGGTCGGATTTTGGTAAATTTGATATGGGTAGACTCAGGTGAAGATAAGGATTTCAGTTTTGTAAATTTTTTCGGATTCCGAGACGTGGTCCCGGGGGTCGGGTTTGACCAATTTCGGGATTTTTGAGTATTTTTGATAAATTTCGATTGGGATTCGTTCCTTAGCATATTATAATGATATGCACATGACTGTTGATAGATTTGGAGCGCTCGGAGGCCGCATTTAGAGGCAAGGGCACTGCGGAGTAGTATTTTAGCCGGTTTTGAGGTAAGTAACATCTTCAACCTTGGAACTGAGGGTTCGAAACCCCAAGTTATCTGGTATTTGATATTAATTAAGGTGACGCACTTGCCAAGTGACGGGCATGCAGGCGTACACCGAATAGTTGTGGCCTGGCTCACCCCATGGCACTGCTTGAGGATTACTTAAAGCTGATACTTGTACTGTGAAGGTTGCAATTACCTTGAACATATTAGAAATCATGTAAGTATAAATGTTAAGGCTTCACGCCGATACGTTCAGACCGGAATGGTCGATTGTTTCTGTCTCTATGTATAGTTATTCACTATTCTGCAGTCAGTCTTGTTATAGCATATCATTTCATGCCTCATTCTCAAATATTGTTAGATTATTTTCATATTATCATTGTTTGGGCTGATTTTTATATAATTGAGGGTATTGTGAGAGAGATTGGAAAGTATAGACTGAGTGAGGCCTAGAGCTTGGTTTTGAGACAGTTATAATGGTCGGACTGCACACCGCAACGACTCTTGAATCATGCCTTCGTTGGCTTGATATAGCGCTTGGGCTTATAGGAGCCCCTCCGGAGTCTTTACACCCTCAGTGAGCGCACAAATATTTAGGGATGAATCTTCCCTGGACATGGATCTTGTCCTAATGATATGTTCCGGAGATGGATCTTCTCCGTGGGGTTTATGTTCCGGAGATGGATCTTCTCCGTGGGGCTGGATTAGCCTTTTTCCTCAGTACCGAGTGACTATGTCACTGTGTTTATCTATATTCCGGGATGGACCTTCCCTGGGCTTGATGGCCAATTCTAGTAGTGAGTGGACTTCTTTATGAGAGCTTGGGTACTGTGTACATATCGTTACTAATTTTACACTTATGCAAAGTTACAGACATAACTTGGTGCATTTTGCTTACTGTCTAATATATTACAGTCATGTTCAAATTATATACTGTTGTTCATAATTATCAGAGGTTTATTCCGTCACTACCTCTCAGCCCATAGGTTGTTTTCGTTACTTACTGAGTTGGTGTACTCATGTTATACCCTGCACCTTGTGTGCATATCAAGGTACACCGGGACTCAGCTCGGGTCAGTGAGTAGCGGCAGTTTCATCAGAGTTGACGAGGTAGCAGCTGGCGACCGTGATCTCGCCATTCTCTTCCCTTCTACCTGTCGTATTTATTTTAGACTCTGATAGTCATTTTCCCTTTTTACTACGTTTATGTATTAGCAGCTCATGACTGTGTGAAATCGGATCCGAGAGTTGTAGATTTTGGGTTTTTGGTTTCATAAGTTTATTTTAAATACAGATCTTTATTATATTTAACTTCAGGCAGTTGAAAAATGGTATTTTCCTTAATAAACGATTCACGATTAGTTACAATAGGTGGCTGACCTGGTTTCACGACAGGCGCCATCACGACTCCGAAATTAGGTCGTGACATGCGGTCTTTTTTCGTACACTTCATGGGCGTCAAAATAAGCATGTGTTTGCTCTGTTTTATTTCATCCCTTTAGGTTTGTATGGTTGTGAAGATTTCGTGAGGATTTCTAGTTTTTAATATTTTGTTGTGTACAAGTCTGACACAAATAATAATACAACGTAAGTCTGCATATCAAAATTCGCAAATCACAACAACTTTCATTGAATCACAGTGTATTCAATCTTCATTTTTAATATACATGATTATTCAATCTTCATTAACAATTGAAAAATCGTAAAAGAAGAATGAGCATTGAGACTCACAACCAAAGCGGCAAACTGAAGAGAAAAGAAAAAGAAACAAGGAAAACGAAAAAAATACCTGACAATTTAAGAATCGGTTGGGAAAGAAGCGGTATTATTTTTGAAGAGGTTTTTTAATTTGAGTAGTTTTTTGGTCTTTTAGAATGAAAATTCAGTGGAAGACGCGAAAATTCGTAGAGGAAGATAAATGTAATTCCTGCTGAAAGGGATGTGCCACGTAACTGTGTGTGTGGCCCTCAATTATAATATATATAAATTATTAAAAGGGGAGGAAAAAAACCATAGAAAAAAGCCACATATTAATAATTGGTTATTGATTTAATAATTAGTTATTGGTTATTGTTTTTTAATTTAAATATCTATAAGATAATAAAATAAAATATTTTATAATAAAAAACGAAAATTTTAAATAGAATTATCCATTCAAATTGGAAAAGTAGTTTCACGTTGGAGTTTTAAAATTATTTTAAACTAAAAGAGTAAAATTACAGAAAAAATGCCAATTTAAAATATCTTTTTTTAATACTTTTTTTCTTTTTAAAAATAAAAGATTATTTATTCAATAAATATTACTGAGAATCTATATATTATTAAAAGGAGATGAAAAAACCCTCTCCTTAAACCAAGTGTCAGCCTAGAAAAAAGCCACATGGAATAAGTAAATATTAATTACTTATTTAGTTAATAATAAGTTATTGGTTATTGTCTTGAATTTAAATATCTATAAAATAATAAAATAAATATATTTTATAAAAAATTGAAAATTTTAAAAAAAACTATCCATTAAAATTGGAAAGTAGTTTCAAGTTGAAGTTTTAAATTATTTTAAACTAAAGAGTAAAATTACAGAAAAAAATAACTGCCAATTTAAAATATTTTTTTTTAATAATGTTTTTTCTTTTAAAAATAAAAAGTTTATTTATTCAATAAATATTATTGAGAATCTATATTACTAAAAAGATAGAAAAAGCCCTCTCCTTAAGCTAAGTGACAGCCTAGAAAAAGCAACATGGAATAAGTAGTTAATAATTAGTTATTTAGTTAATAATACGTTATTGGTTATTGTTTTGAATTTAAATATCTATAAAATAATAAAATAAATATTTTATAATAAAAACAAAAATTAAAAGAAAAAAACTATCCATTCAAATTGGAAAGTAGTTTCAAGTTGGAGTTTTTAAATTAATTTAAACTAAAAGAGTGAAATTACAAATAAAAACTGCCAATTTAAAATATATTTTTTTAATATTTTTTTTCTTCTAAAAATATGTCACGACCCAATTTCCCCTCCTTTGGGTATCGTGACGATACCTAGTCATGTTCCCACCTTGTCTTGCCACATGCGCAACCCTTAATTTCATATCCCGCCTTATCACGCTGCATGTGCAATATCAATAGTAAACACAGCACGACAGAAACCTCGTGCAAATCCCCATATCAACATTCGCACAGCAGAAACCTCGTGCATCACCACAACAAGTACACCAACAACAATGACAATAGTACATGATATGATAAATACATCAATTCCATGACTATCAGTCACAAAATAGGCGAAACTAGTTCACAAGAAATAAGCATAATAAAGAATGCTAGGCATATTAAGAACAACTCAACAAGGAAAGAAAATAGCATATAACAGTCATAGCTAAATGCACGGTTGAAAAACAAGAAACTAACACGAATCCGCTAACTCCATGTACGGGAAAGTCAACTAAGGTATAGTCTATCCAAACTTCCTTTAAGGTCGACGATCTCGAGGGTATTAAACTTTTATGAATTTAGACTCCGTTCTAGACTTATTAGCGTTAAAAAGATTAATTTTAACTACCTCGATTTGCATGCGCAGTTCGGGCGTGAAACCAAAAAGCTTTTATGTGAAAATATAAGAAATAATAATTTTTAGAATTAAAAATTTGGTTTTAGTTGACTTGAGTTAACATTTTGAGTAAACAGACTCGGATCTGTGTTTCGACGATCCTGGGAGGTCCACAGTAAAATATGGGACTTGAGTGTATGCCCGGAATTGAATTCCGAGGTACCAAGCCTTAGAAATCAATTTTTGAAAGAAATTGTTTTGCTGAATTATTAATGAAATAAAGAGATGAATTAATGTTTGAAACCGTTGGTATCGAGCCCGTATTTTGCTTCCCGAGCTCGATACAGGTTTGTTATGATATTTAAGCCTTGTATGCAAAATTTGGTGAGAATCGAAATTTATTTGACGTGATCCGGACGTCCGGTTGATAAATAGTGAACTTTAAGTGTTCTTGAGAAAAATGAGTTTTGAGGTTTAATTCAAAGTTTTACATGTTATTTTCATGATTTGATCACACGAGCAAGTCCGTATGATGATTTTTTAGACTTGCGTGCATGTTTGGTTTAGAGCCCCGAGGGCTCGGGTGAGTTTCAAATAGGTTTGGGTTGTGTTGCGCTCGCTCTTTCTTATGCTTCGGCGTCATTTGTTCAAGCATAAATGATATCATATCGAACAAATGAGCTCTGATTTTTGTTTTGAATGAAGTATTAGATCCGTATCGTAATTACGGACCCGTAGCAAAAAGAATCATCGAATTTGGACATCGTATGAGAATTTTATGATCATTTTACTAAGCTTACCATATTTGTGAAGTTAATTACGAAATTGTTACTGAGCGTATTAAAAATCTGCACTATTTGTAAATATTAAAACGTACATATCTCCTTCATTATACGGTCAAATTGAGTGATTCAAAAGCCCAACTTGACTAGGATTTCATAAGAAATCCATAGGAGACATAAAAAACGAGTTTCAGGATCGTTTGGCATGAGAAACGAGGCAGATATATATATATATATATATATATATATATCTGCCTCGTTTCTCATGCCAAACGATCCTGAAACTCGTTTTTTATGTCTCCTATGGATTTCTTATGAAATCCTAGTCAAGTTGGGCTTTTGAATCACTCAATTTGACCGTATAATGAAGGAGATATGTACGTTTTAATATTTACAAATAGTGCAGATTTTTAATACGCTCAGTAACAATTTCGTAATTAACTTCACAAATATGGTAAGCTTAGNTTATATATATATATATATATATATATATATATATATATATATATATATATAACGGGCAGACTTCTTCTTCTTCTTCTTTTTCTTCAAATTTTCGAACCACACAGCCCTAGAAATGAATTTCTTCACCAAATATCATCAACATGTCATACGTAATCAATTCTAAACTTTATTCTTTCAATTACTCATTGTTTTTCATCACTTTTAAATAAAAAACTAAGATTTTTCATAGTAAAAATTGAGGGTTTGGGTAGAATTAGGGAATTTTGTAAAAATCGAATCTTTACCTCGAATGGAGGTCGAATTTTGAAACTAATTGTATATTTGAGCTCTTAGATGAATGGGTAAACGTAATTTGGTCCGAACCCCGAGTTTGGACCAAGCGGGCCCAGGGGTCGGATTTTCACTTTTTTTTTTGAAAACTTAAGAAAAATTATAATTTTCAATAAAGTTAGTTCCTTTAGCCTTAATTAATGATATTGAGTTAATTATGATTAGATTCGATCAAGTTAGAGCAAGATTCTAAATGAAAAATTGTAATTGAGCAGTGAGTGACCTGCGAAATTGAGGTAAGTGTTTGGTCTAACCTTGACTTGAGGGAATAGGAATCCCCACTTATTTGCTATGTGAATTGCATGTGTGTGGTGTATATACGAGGTGACGAGTATCTATGCACCACCAAATGGTCGGTTAAACATGATCCTTTCCCCGTTTCCAATTTAATTGATTCCTGTCTTAATTGTTCTATGCTAATTATTGTCTCTATGACTACTTGTCCTTATTAATTTTTTGTTGAATAATGTTTTGATTAATTTGGAAGAGTATTGGGTGTTTATTCGGTTCCCTTGTGATATAGAAAGGTTGATCAGTTTGGCATTTTTTTACGATATATATATATATATATATTGGTTTCATTTTTGTGGTAACATTGATGAGTTTATGAGAAGTATAATTTTCTGTTTACAAGTGTTGAGTTAAAGGTGTTGTGAAAGGTTTCGCCTGAATTGTGAAAGTTTCTGATAAACAAATACAAATTGATTGTGATAAGAGGGCTGTGATAAGGGGCGAAACATATTGTGATAAGGGTGGATAATTAATTGTGATGAGGGTGGATAAATGATTGTGATAAGGGTGGATAAATGATTGTGATACAGGTGAATTATTATGTTTTACTCATTTTAATTACAAAGATTTGGAAATACTTGTTTTTCTCTACGGGTTTTCTCATATTTTGTACATGTGGTTATTTCAAAGTAAAGTTTGGAAATTCGGAAATTTATTCGAGTATTAGTTATAGCTGAGACCTGAAAAAGGTGACTGAGTTATTTTAGATTGTTGTTGCAGTTGTTATTATTTACTTGTTTTAGATTTTCTTCTTGCTTTGTTATATATATTATTGTCACAGGTTATATTGCTAATGCCCCGCCATAGCCTTGTCACTACTTCATCGAGGTTAGGCTCGGCACTTACTCAGTACATGGGGTCGGTTGTACTGATACTACACTCTGCACTTTTTTGTGCAGATCCAGGTACCGACCAGTAGTAGGGATATTTAGAGCTGCTACCTATTTCTTTTCTGGAGACACGAGGTACATCTTCCGGCGTTCGTAGATCCCGAGAGTCTTCTCTATAATATTGAGACTATTATTTTATTTGATTCAGAACAGTTATATTATTTCTTTCAGCCCATTATTTATAGTATTCTTTAGTAGTTCGTGAATTGTGACACCAGACCCTGGGGTAGTTTTAGAATTACTTATATAATTAGTTCGTGGCTTGGTTTATTTAAGTGTTTATTATTTTATGTTTGGAACTATTCATTGAAAGTCAGTAGCTTAAGTTTATTTTATAATTGCTTATTATGTTTAAATGGATAATCAAAGAAAAATAGCTAATCGAACTCTAACATTGGCTTGCCTAGCAAGTGTGGTGCTCGGCGCCATCACGATCCCTAAGGTTGGAAATTTGGGTCGTGACAAGTTGGTATCAGAGCACTAGGTTGCTTAGGTCTCACCATTCATGAACAAACTTGGTAGAGTCTGAAGGATCGGTACGGATACGTCAGTACTTATCTCTTAGAGGCTATGAAGTTAGGAACAATTTCACTTCTATTCTACTCTATCGTACGAATTTATTCTACCAATGATGATTGAACTTGTCTATTCTTGTCCTCTCACAAATCTCGACAACATGCAATACGTCTACAACCGGACAAGAGATGAAGTCCCAATGACAACTATGATTAGGGGAAGATACAGAAGCAGAGCTCAGTCTAAAGCTCAAACATCAGCACTTATTTTAGATCCTCAAGTGGATCTAGAAGCAGAGGTTCAAGCTCAGTCGGTACATGTTGGACTAATTTAGATTCCAGAAAGATTTATAGTTACTCCAGTGTTACAGGATGCACTAGTCCGTTTATTAAGGTTAGACAATTTTACCAAACTCTTTCCACTCCATTTCAGTGGTAAATCTTTTGAGGACCCAGATGATTTTCTTGACCGCAGCTATGAAGTATTGCAGAACATGGGAATAAGTTGAAAGTAACGGGGTTGATTCATATGAGCTGTGAAGTTTAACATTGTGTATTATCAAACATTGTGACCTATGACTTCGTGCCAAGTGGGGAAGTCCACTGTCAAGGAATAGATTGCGGGGTCATGTGTTATATCGGTTTTCGCTTGGAATGTATGAGGCCTGATATTTTGCAAGAGATAAAGCTGGGACTTGCGGTATGTCCGCCTCCTTAATAACCCTATACCTCAGTACCAAAGGAGTTATAAAGCCACCTTTAAATCTACAGAAGATCTACTCAGCGTGGAAGTCACGGTTACGGATTTTGGGAGTGCTCCAGAGGGAGTATAGTTGTTTACGAGCTTCTAGACTATATGGTTCGTGCCAAGAATAATCTGTATAGAGCTCTACTTTGGGATCATTGTGCATCAATAGGGATAAGAGTTACCCCAAAGAATAACGAAGAGTATATGAATAATTGGGGTAGTTCAACAGTGTTGAGTCAACATAGTAAAAGAAAAAATTGGCCGCCGGTGTTTGTGGCAAGCCTACGAAGAGGACGACCAGCCAGTGCAACATCAATTACTTGACTTAGTTCTCATAAATACTTTTGAAAGAGTTTTTTTCTCGGACTCTCCATAATACGTGGCGCATAGGGTTTTAAAGGTTGAGTCAGGTCATATGACGATGTCATAATATGCCATCAGGTTCGATAAGTTAGCCCGTCATACTCCTACTTCGGTTCATATAGCCAGAGAGCAAGTCCACAGACTCATTAAAGGACTCAAATATGATTGTAAAATTTTTGTACGACTCAGGGCAAGTTGATACTTCATTTCGGCTAGTGGTAGAAATTGTTTAGATGTTAGAATGTGAACGGGATGAGGAAAAAAAGAAGCTAAGGAGACTAAGAGGTCTCGAGGTTCTAAAAGATTAAGTGGATTTTGCTTTGCAACAACAAATTATTTCGGCAGGGGCTCGGGAAACCGACCAGCCCAATCCGTATCTCTGATTACTGGGGGTGCTCCAATGAGTTCTTTTAATGCACCACCGCTACGAGATTCCTACAACGATTATTCCAAGTTTATTGGTATAAACTTGGTATGAGAAGGCGAATCATTTCATCAGAGCACTCAGGCTACGTGCCCCATTGCAGTTACAACTCAACTTACATGACCAACTAGGGGAAAAGGGGTCGGAATGTCGAAGGTGGAGGTCAAATTTCTAGAGGTGGAGACCCAACCTGTTGATATATTTTCTATGGTATGGCTGAGGTCATTATATCAAATGGTGCAATTACTAGTCCAATTTCTAGTTATTATAAAGTGACAATTTCCTTAACATGATTCGGTTATGAGTATCTAAGAAAGTCCTCCTAATATGCTCCACTCTCGGGTGAGCTTCGTAACCCTGAAATCTACTTATGTGAACACTTGTATTGAGTAATTCTATGGAGATAGCTAAGACTATCATTACGTGGTTTAATTTTGTTTAACGAAAAATATTTAAAAGAAGAAAATGGAATGTTTCAATTGGCACGATATGCATATTACTTGGAATTAAGAATTGAGGGCGATATCCTCGCATTTTAATATGATTTGATATGTTTAAATCGGGCTACGAGCCGCGATGGAAGTTATGTAAGGACGAGATCCTTGTGATGAAAATTCTTCCTTGTGAAATTAAAATCTTACTATAGTACTAACAGGGAGTCATGCATGTTAGGGTTATTCGAAAATTTCTGTATAATAATAATAATAACAAAATAATAATTGAATAAATAATAAATAAATAAATAAATAAATGAATGAATGAATTAATTATCTATATGTGCATAATTTTCCAAATTCGTGCTATAATTATTGAGCTTTAACCTACAAGGTAGGTGCCCGCCCATGTGACGTTAAATGAGACACGTTAATTCGGGTATATAATTACGAGGTCTTTAAGCATCGTATCTCGTTATCAGTATTGTGAAGGTTTGAAAGGAGATTTTCTCTGTTGACGTGAAGTTATTTGATAATTCTGTAATTTTCTATGAGCAACTATTAAGAAAATAGAGGCAGTCAAGAACTGGCCTAGACCCAGTACAACTACGGAGATTAGGAGTTTCTTGGGTTTGGCAGGTTACTACCGTCGTTTTGTGGAGGGGTTTTCATCTATATCATCCCCTATGACTAAATTGACTCAGAAAAGTGCCCCATTCAAATGGTTAGACGAGTGTGAGGCGAGCTTTCAGAAGCTCAAGACAACCTTGACTTCAGCATCGGTGTTGGTGTTACCATCTGGTTCAGGTTCTTTCACAGTATATTGTGATGCATCTCGTATTGGACTTGGAGTAATATTGATGCAGGATGGCAGGGTGATTGCATATGCGTCTTGACAGCTAAAGGTCCATGAGAAGAATTACCCTGTTCATGACTTAGAGTTGGCAGCCATTGTTCATGCATTGAAAATTTGGAGGCACTATCTTTATGGCGTGCCGTGTGAGGGTTTTACTGACCATCGCAGTCTCTAGTACTTATTCAAGCAGAAAGATCTAAATTTTAGGCAGCGGAGATGGTTAGAGTTACTGAAAGACTATGATATCACTATATTGTATCATCCTGGGAAGGCCAATGTGGTGGCTGATGCATTGAGTAGGAAGGCAGTGAGTATGGGCAGCTTCAAACATTCAGACCTTGGCTAATCAGTTCATGAGGTTGGACATTTCGCCCAGTCATGCTTTAGATTGTACAGTCGTTCGGTCTTCTTTATTTGAGCGTCAGAGATCGGCAATATGATGACCCTCACTTGATGGTCCCTAGGGACACAGTTCGGCACGGTGGTGCCAAAAATGTTACAATTGGAGATGACGGTGTTTTGAGGATGCAGGGCCGTATATGTGTGCCTAATGTTGATGGCCTTCGTGAGTTGATTCTTGAGGAGGCTCATAGTTCTAAGTATTCTATTCACCCAGGTGCAGCCAAAATGTACCAAGACTTGAAGCAACATTATTGGTAGATAAGGATGAAAATAGACATTATTGGTGGATAAGGATGAAAATAGACATTGTTGCGTATGTGGCTCGTTGCTTAAATTGTCAACAAGTAAAATATGAGCATCGGAGACCCAGTGGTTTGCTTCAGCAGATAGATATTCCTGAGTGGAAGTGGAAGCGTATCACTATGGACTTCGTTGTTGGACTCCCACTGTCACGACCCAAACTGATGGGCCGCGACGGGCACCCGGTACCTTACACAACCGAGTACCAACATAACATATCTTTCTTATTACATTATCATATATACGTGACATACGGAAAAATATGCCAACATGATCATTTATATACTCAAAACATAGGCCGACAAGGCCGTACAATCTTTCAGGTACACGACATAGGTCTACAAGCCTCTAAGAGTACATAAATGTCATAAAAGTCGGGACAGAGTCCCGCCATACCAAACATTACACGTCTAAATCATACTAACCAAACAAGCAACTCCGAAGCAAATGGAGTGCACCAACATCTTCCGCTGAGCTGATAGCCTACTTGGAGGGCTCTCGACTTGTCTATCAGGACCTGCGGGCATGAAACGCAGCGTCCCCAGGCAAAAGGATGTCAATACGAATAATGTACTGAGTATGTAAGGCACATAAATAAATACATAAGAGACATGTATGACATATAGAGTACATGACTCAACCTGTATGTATGGATAATTCTGTACATAATAATCACTTTTAGCATCATGCATATGCGTATGAATGTCATGTCATGTCGGGCATAGGTATATGTTTCATAACATCATCAGCCTCTGAGGGCATCCCATCATATCATATCGGCCACTGTGGGCAAAATCATCATCGTATGCCAGCTGATCAGGTGGTGGTGCATATATAATGCCATAACCTTTTCCATATCCCATATACATATATATACATACATATATATACGTATATAACGCCATTGGAATCATATTTCAGCCACTGTGGGCAACATCATCATCATACACCAGCTGATCAGGTGGTGGTGCGTATATAACGCCATAACCTTTCTCATATCCCATATACATACATATATATATATATATACATACATATATATATATATATATATATATAACGCCATTTGAGTCATATTTCAGCCACTGTGGGCAACATCATCATCATATACCAGCTGATCAGGTGGTGGTGCGTATATAAAGCCATAACCTTTTCCATATCCAATATACATATATATACATACATATATATGCGTATATAACGCCATCTGATCATGGGTCAATGCACATGTATGAAATGCATGAAAAGTACGTAATAGTCTCAATATTCCTTCCGAATAAACTTTTCCATATGCGTATTGTTCTGAGACCCATGAACAGAAAATAATAATAATTCTCATAGGGAATAAGGAATATAGACACTACTATTTTTATGAATAGAGTAATTTATAGAAACTGTGTATTTGCTCGTTTCTTCAGTATAATTTAGACCATGACAAAAGAAAGAAGGGATAGCCTTAACATACCTGGAGCAGGGAAAACTCCGTATAATATTCTTGGAGAAAATTATACCGTACTCCTTTAGAATCGCAAAAGTTTTACGTTGTTAGGCTTCTAAAATCCTCGTTGTTAATAAGGTGTTGAAAATCAGAAATTTGAAAGTTTTGGTAAGATGGCAACGTTCTGTTGTCTTTGATAAACTTCGTAATGTAAGAACTGATAAGAAATAATGTATATAATACAATTGTAAAACTTCCTAACGTAAGAATTAACAAGAAAATGGATTCATAAGAATTATAAAAGTTCCTAATACAATTCTGATGGTAAGAATTATATAGAAATGATGTGCCCCTTTCTTAGATAAGTTAGTTGCCACCTATGGTTACCTAATTACTTAGTCATATGTTTGGTAAGCTTTCTTGGTGCCACGTTTTTTTTTGGGGGATTATTTATCTTTAACCCCTTATTAGTTAATTAGGTAATGTCTCGTTACTCGGTAATTAACCAATTAGCCGCATAAAAATATTATCTCATATTACTTAAAATTCTACTTAATTTTAATATACTTTATACATCATACTACCATGGTCATATGGTACCTTGTATGGTACTAGTCCATAAATATCGGGTATTATCGTTCGACCCGTATTTTATCCCAAATTGGCCACTTTCAACGAAACTCGTTTTCTTTAATTTGTGCACCCTTTGTCCTTCATGACACGTACTTATCGCTTGTTATAAATAGCATAATCCTGATAATCTCCAAATAATCTTTTTTTTGGACTGATGTCAATTACCTTACGACAAATTCAACGTACAATACTGCAGGGTACAACATCATCGTAATTTAATACTACGGAACAAAATACCGACGTAATATTGTGGGGCGTATCATCATTCCCCCCTTTGGAACATTCGTCCTCGAATGTTGACTGATGCACTTATCATTTTCATAACTTATTTTTTCCAAATACTTTAGAACTTCCCTTTCCATCTAGGAGCCTGTTCTGTGAATAATTCCAAAGTCCAGGGCATTTCCCCTTTAGGTCTCCTTCTCACATCACAACTTGTAGTCGGAATCCTTCCAATCTCGTAACTATTGCTACCTTTCATCATGCAGCCTGTACAATTTTGACCTTGTAAGTATGCCCAACCTCTAGGCTTCATGTGTAGATCTTGATAAGATGTCCCTTTAGGTATATATGAGTATACTGAAGTTCTTCGCTTGGTACTTTGTTGAATTCAAGAATATTGCTATATCTAATCGCATAGGCCCGTTTAGCCATCCGTATGAATTTATTTCCATAACTCTTACTTTAATTTATCGTTGCTGAGGTCTGCTACCAAATCCCTGCTTAATCTCGTTGCTTATTCCATATGTATAAATTTATATCCTTTAATGATCCTTCATCACCTCTCATCTTTAGAATGATAGCCTAGTCTCATCTCATACTTTGTGACTTTTGTCCGTCTATTGTTGATTCACCTCAATATTGATCTACAATATACCACTGATAACTTAACCTTTTATGTAATATTGCTACTAGGATTCACGTTTTATCGGGGAACGTCTGAAATGATTAGATTGATCCACCTGGGGAGATACCCTGCTTTCATAACCGTACCTCACAACATCCCAATGCGATTCACCTTGCGTGGGTACTTTAATCTTGTCATAAGATCCGTTTCTTTTCTTCGTTGAATCCTTACTCAATCGAAGGACCAAACGTCATCTTTTACCTATCACAATTACACCCTCATTCTATTATCATGATGGCATTCTAAATGCTATTAGTCTTAGACTCCTTTGAGTTCATTCAGGCTATAGTGAGCTCTGTATAATTTAGAGAGACCATGTCACGACCCAATTCTCCCTCCGACTGGGTCTCGTGACGGCACCTAGTCTAGACGACTAGGTAAGCCTTTACCTTAAGCGAAATTTAGATAAAACAGGTAAAATAACAGTAAGTGAAATAAATCATAGTAAAGTCGATGCCGCTCGACATTAACAGTTACTTTACCAAGAACTCGGAATATCACAATACATCACAAGCTACTCTACTGCTCAATATGTACAACTGGAAAGAAAAGACCGTATAGTTTCATCTACAAGTACTACAACTTCAAGATAGGAAGGGGACTCGGTGATCTGCGGACGCTACAGATTATACCTCGAGTCTCCTGATACTGATGTTGCTGGCTAGCTGAGATACCGCGTACTAGGACCAAGATCTGCACATGGGGAAAACATGTGCAGAAGGGCGTGAGTACTCCACATTTGGTACCGAGTAAGTGCCAAGCCTAACCCCAGTCAAGTAGTGACGAGGTCAGGTAGAGGCCCTACTGAGGTTTGCAAAGTAACAGATATAGAGAACAAGTAAGTAAAGCAGGTGATAATCGACAGGAATTATGAGTAAAGGCTAGCAAGAAACGGTATAATCAAATGCTCGGATTAACGCAATATATATATAAAGCTCTGTAAGAAAGTAAAGCTAAAATGCAATGCAATATGAGGGAAAGGCTCAGGTCTCTGCCCGCAATCCCTATGTATGCAATGCAGTATGAGGAAAAGGCTCAGGTCTATGCCCGCAATCCCTGTATGCAATGCAGAATGAGGGAAAGGCTCAGGTCTATGCCCGCAATTCCTATATGCAATGCAGAAT
>ML269259.1:53439-67612 GCA_005239495.1 Nicotiana undulata | reverse complement strand
CCATCAAATCGTAAAAGAATAAGGAAGAAAAGAACAAATCGTGGAGGTTCCAAAGCTGATACAGCGGAGGGACTAGTGGCGAAAAAGAGACTTAGAAAGAAACACAGTTGTTGCTAAGCAAAGGTTCTTAATGAGAAATGCAAACGAGTATATATAGAAAAATTCGGCGACTGTTCATTTGACGATGATGGACGACCGGCTCTGACGTGCACTTAATGATTTTGGGGAAGAGAACCGACGGACGGTTCGGTCATTTCAATCCTTACGTCGTAAGAATGGTGTCACTAGGATTTCGGAAATTCGAAGATTCAAGACATTTCTTATTTTTTCATTCTAAGAAACGCGGGGACTATCTGTATACGGTCGAAACCGGAGAGTCCGACTTCGAAGTCTCAATTGTACCCAAGCTTGAGCTCAGGAAACTCGAAGAAGGGATCAGGTCCGGTAGAAACAAGCGCACCTCGGGGGAGCAAATCGGATCTAGCACGGCATGCCTCGACGTAGCACCATTTCGGTGACACTCAAGAAAGAGCGAAAAAATTTCAAGGGCATATAGGTCAAGGCGTAAATTTCAGGATGGGTTCGTACTAATCCATGCTAGGTGGTTATACAGTTGTACCAATATGATTTTTTACTGTAAATGGAAAGGTACTTTATTTGGGATTTTCTCCTCCTATATAAAGGGGACCCCAATCATTTGTAAAGATGATCTTATCACTAGCAGTAGAATATTCTATCCTACTTTCTCGTTTACTGTGTTTAGAATTGTTCTTTAGCTTTATTGCTTTTACTTTATTGCTCTTAACTCCCCTCGAGGCCCCCAAGAATATCGAGCTTGAGGTCCTTATTGCTCTAGCAACACTGGTTTGGTTCATCATTTATTCTCACTTATACTTAATATTGTTTGCTTATTCACTAGTATTTAAATAAACCACATATCAAATCTAATTGTTACTATGATTTTCGAGGTAAACAATTTGATCTCATCCTATTATGACCAAACTCATGTCCCAGGTATGCGTGACACAATAAGAAATAATACACATGCTATGTTATCTTCTAGAAAATATTTGATCTTGTTGTTTATTATTTTTTGAAAGAGCTAAATTTTCATATTAAATGCCATATGAAACCCGACATACAACATTACGTATAATAACTATTTCTTTTAGTATATTGTTTCTACTTGAGAAAAAAAAAATGAAGTTTCTAAAAATGAAAAAAAAAGGCTTAATCAAATAATGTCTATTAATCTTGTTGACTAAAAAAATCAGGTATGAATTGCGGTTAGCTTTTTATTATTCTAAAAAATTAAAACCAATAGGATACGACTTTGACCATGAGGAGGTTTTCCCGATTTCGGTGGATAATGACTAGCCAAAATACATAAACAAATAAAATATATAAAAAAATTCTCTCAACAAATAATTAAAACTGGATTTTTATTCATCTATACTGACACTATAAAACTTTTATACTACCAATATATTTTAATCTAGATTCCAACGCATCCCATAATAAGTTTTAAATGACGTGATAGCAGTGGGGGTGCAGCGTAAATTTTTTACGGAAGGTTTTCGGACTCCCTCCTACCCTAGAGGCGGTTGCTGAATTTAAACTTTATGCTTGTATGTCATATGTATAAATTTTTATATAATGTTGGGTCATCTTATGTCTATATACACTTATATTTTATTCTGGTTATTTCATACAGCCTTTTTGGCCCATTTACCTATGATAGAACGATAAGAAATATATGTTATATTGGTACTCAGTTGAGTAAGGTACTGGGTGCCTGTCGTGGCCCTTCGATTTGGGTCGTGACAAATACAATTAGGCAATCTATAACAACTTCTAAGTTGGCTAACAATGAGGCCGAGTACGAGGCCATGATTGCAGGTCTCGAACTAGCTAAGAGCTTGCGAGCAGAGGTCATCGAAGCCAAATGTGACTCCCTACCGGTGCTAAACCAAGTAAACAGGACCTTCGAGGTTCGAGAGGATGGAATGCAAGGGTATTTGGATAAACTGTGGGTGACGCTACATCATTTTAAAGAATAGACTTTGCAGTATGTACTTCAGGAACAGAACAACGAAGTCGATGCCCTTGCGAATATGGGATCATCAGTCGAGGACAACGAAATCAGCTCGGTGACTGTCATTCGACTCTCCAAATCAGTAATCGAAGAAGGTCACGTCGAGATATACTCCACAAGCCTAACCTAGGATTGGAGGAATAAACATATTAAGTATTTGAAAAACGGAAAGCTCCCATCGGACCCTAAGGAATCAAGGGCTCTACGAATAAAAGATGCTCGATTCACATTGGCTGAGGATGGAACATTATACAGGAGGATGTTCGATGGACCGCTAGCAGTATATGCTTGGGACCAGGGGACACCGATTATGTCCTACGAGAAGTTCACAAGGGTACTTGTGGGAACCACTCCGGCATCGAATAACAAGTTCACAAAAGCATTAGAGCAGGGTATTATTGGGCCAGTATGGAGAAAGACACTAAAGAATTCGTTCGAAAATGCGATAAGTGTCAAAGGTATGCACCAATGATCCACCAGTCTGCGGAGAAACATCATTCAGTCTTGTCCCCATGGCCATTTATGAAATGGGGGATAGATATTGTCATCCCTCTGCCATCGACCCCAGGTAAAGCTAAGTACATTTTATTTATGACTGACTATTTATTTAAATGGGCTGAAGCACAGGCCGTCCAGAAAGTCAGAGAAAAGGAAGTTATAGACTTCATTTAGGATCACGTCATATGTCGATTCGGGATACCTCCTAAGATTGTATGTGATAAAGGAAAACAATTCATCGGTAGCAAAATAACAAAGTTTCTCGAAGATCACAAAATAAAGAGGATCTTATCGATGCCATATCATCCTAGCAGAAATGGACTGGCCGAATTGACAAACAAGATCATCATTCAGAATCTGAAGAAAAGGTTGAACGACACCAAGGGAAAATGGAGAGAAATTCTACCTGAAGTCCTTTGGGCATATCGAACAACGTCAAAATCCAGTACGGGGGCAACGCCTTTCTCCTTAGTTTACGGCGCCGAAGACTTGATCCCGATCAAAGTCAGGGAACACAGCGCCAGATTTTGATACACAACGGAAGAATCAAATCACGAGGCTGTGAATATTAGCCTCGAACTATTAGATGAGAAACGAGAAGTCTCCCTCGTTCGAATGGCCGCGCAAAAACAGCGCATCAAAAGGTATTATAATCGAAGGACCAATCTTCGCCACTTCAGAATCGGGGACTTGGTTATGAGAAAAGTCACCTTCAACACTCGAGACCCTAACGAAGGAAAACTTGGCCAAAATTAGGAAGGACCGTATCAAGTCCTCGATATCGCCGGAAAGGAATCCTACAAGCTTGGCATGATAAACGGCGAGCAACTACCAAATAATTGGAACATCTCACTCCTCAAAGGATATTATTGTTAAGGTATGACCTTCTCCTTTTTCATTTACATTTTACACTAACTTATTTTCAGGTGTTCGAGCTAAGGTATCGAAGTTCTCTTCAAGCAGGAAGATATTATGACCTTAAAGCACACGTTGTACTCTTTTTCCCTTCAACCAGTTTTTATCCCAAATGGGTTTATCCAGCAAGGTTTTTAACGAGGCAACCATTGTTCGTGCTGATTTAGAGTATCTGAGGTTTCTTTACAATCAACCTCGAATACTGGGGGGCATCACCCTCGTATGTTATATTTTCAAGGAAAATACTTTATGTCAACAGGGTTTCAATAGGAAAACTTTGTAATGGGCCAAGCGGTAGAATGAACCGTGTCAGTATAGATTACTCGATCCCTAATGGAAAAACATGTACACATGTATGAACTATTGAAAGAAGTACTTTTCCTTACCAGATATCATGTTCCTTAATGAAAATTTCAACTTTACAAGTCCACACTTATGATATCTTGTGAAAATTGGCTCAAGGGCCAAGTACAACTACACCTTGAACGATTAACCCCATACTCAGGGGACTACCGTAAAAAATCAACATGTTCGAACTATCATACTTCGAAACTGTGAGACCTCAAAGAGGCAACCTTCGGTTTTATAGGCCAAGGCCACCATACTCGGGGACTAACACTTTGAACTAGTTCGAAGTGTTATTGGGAATATAATCCCAAGAGACATACCCAAAGGCTATGGCCAAACTAACGTGTCTCGGAGACGTCCGAATTCCGCAATAAAAATAGGCCTTCGAATTCTTTTGAAAACCGGTTTAAAAAGGCTACACTCGGCAAAATATTCAAAGGGCTTTGATAATATCAGCCCTTGGAAAACCTTAAGAGGTATCGAATTGTTTAAATACAAATTTGTGCTAAGGCATAAAAAGAAAAAGAGTTTCGATCAATATTAAACCCTAAAAAAAACCAATGGGTAAAAAATTTATGCTAAGGCATAGAGAAATTCTTATAAAATCTCTAAGCCGAAAGGAGAAAAAGCCATTCTTCTGAGGCCATATCGGCCCGATTCAAAGAGCCTAAGGGTTCTACTACTTCGAGTTCGAGCAAAAACTCACTCGACTATAGTTCAAGAATTCGTTCTCACTCAATTCAAACCTAAGGGTTTTATTACTTTAAGTTCGAGTAAAAACTCACTCGATTAAGAAAGTAGTATTAGTGTGGCTTCGACCAAGTTGCCCAAAATCGAAGCCTTAAACATAGGGCATAAAGTATGTCAAAATGTTATAAGGCACAAAACAGATTTCAAATTATCACAAGGAAAAACTGAGACGAAATTGGAAAGGGAAATATTCTTATATATATATATATATATATATATATATATATATTCTTACTATTTGAACAAAAGTATTTACAATGGATCGACAAGGTTCCTACACAAAAGAAAAGAAAAAAATACAAGAGCCCTAGCTATCCTTGGGGGCAGCTTCCTCCTAAGGCCCCTCACCATTTTCAAACCCGCTTTTGCTACCCTCATCGTCATCGCCGTCATCGGAAGAGGCCAAAACCCTAGCATCGACTTCATGCATCTTTTCCTGAGCTATCTCCTCGGAAAGGTCGAATCCACGGACATGAATTTCCTAGAGGGTCTCTCTCCAGGACTGTAATTTTTCTAGCTCAGCAATCCATTGTGCACGATCAGTAGCCTTCCTCAGTTGTGCTTGAGCAACCTCGGCGTCAGCCAGATATGTGGCTACCGACTTGTCAGCCTGGGCCTTTACATTTTCGGCCTCAGTTTGGGCCTTAGAAAGTTCAGCCTCGAGTTACTCCATCCTCTTGGCCTGAACTGAGAACTTCTCCCTAGTATTCCGAAGTTGTACTTCGGCCGATGACAATTGATCCAAGGCGGTCTCTTTCTCCGCAGCAAAGCGGTCCATGCCTTTCTTCCATTGATAGCAGTCAGCTTTTTCTTGATTGACCTCCTTCCAGAATAGCTCGATCTTCTCGACCTTTTGCTTTAACTATGACATTGAAGCGTTAGTTTCCACCCTTGAATTGAGCCCGTATTTTTTCAAGAGAATTGTTACCTGCTCGTTCAGCTCGACATCCTCTTTACGGGCTCTAGCTAAATCGGCTTGGGTCCCTGATCTCCTCGTCCTTCTGCCCACAAAGAAGCTTGAGAGCATTATTCTCCTCTGAAAGCCTTAGGAGAACGGCCTCACATTGGCTTAAGTCGGCCCGAGACTTAGAGAAATTATGTATAGGAAAATATAGAAGTTAGACCGTAATAAGGAAATGTGAAAGAAAACTACATCAGCGAAATTAATACTTACTCGGCTCAGAAGGCGTTGGGCCTCTTCGAAGAGGCTGGACGCGTCGCTGAGATAAGAAGCATCATCAACCCCGGTAAAGCAATCTCGAAAGGGATCCTCCTCACCGGGGACTCCGCCTATTTTAGGAGTCCTTATGGATCGAGCATCCCTTATGGCCTCCTCGGAAAAGGCCTGGAGAGAGGGTGAGTAACCTGTTGTACATCAGTGCCCCAAGTGAGTCGCTCGGGGCGCTCTGTTCAGCTCCGTGGGTCTCGGAACCAGCCCCCTCTGGTATGTTTATTGTTGGACGAGGGATAACCTCGACCTCATGTGATTCGGGGACTTTGCCCGAATATTTCTTTGAAACCTCCTCATTACGAGGCAGGGTCTCGATAATCGCCGCCGACTTAGAGGACTTGGTGGTCTCGACAGTCTTCCTTACTCGAGTCACCAGCGCCGAGTCATCACCCTCGTTTTCCTCTTCTCCTTCTTCCCTCAGCCTTTGGACTTACTCTATAGTAAGAGGGATAACATTCCTCTTGGGTCTTCGAGCTGCTTCCTTTTTGGGTTTGAGGTCCTCGGATGTCGAGACCCTTTTCCTCTTATTATCTTTACCCTGCTTCGGAGCCGGGGACATAGCTTCTTACTCGCTACTCGGAGGCCTCAAGACTGCATCTTTGTTGAGACCTACACAAGACAGAATTTAGTAATAGAAGCGTAACCAACGCCTCAAAAATAAGAAAACATAAACTCACCGTGGTTCTTTGCTTCCCATCGGCCTTTTGCCAAGTCGCGCCAACAACGCTCAGCATAGGAAGAGGCTGAAGCCAGCTTTCGAACCCAGTCCTCGAGGTCAGGGACTGCTCGAGGCATCCAAGCAACCGCTGCACGACAAAGGAATATGTTAAATAAAGCAAAAAATAAAAATATGGGAATTGACAAGTTGAGTGCTACTTACGCTTGGGGTTCCATTTTCGGGAAATAATATTTTCACCTTTGGGATACGGTCATAAGTCCCCACCCGAACGAACTGACTCATCCACCCCCAGTCCTTGTCCTCGTCGATACTCGAGAACAACGCCTTGGTCGCTCGACGTTGTAGTTTGATCAACCTTCGAAAGATTCGAGGGTTGTATAACCTGATGAGGTGATCGAGGGTGAACAACAGCCCCTCAGCTTTGCTGGTGAAGAACCGGAGCATGATCACGATGCGCCAAAAAGAAGAGTGTATTTGGTCTAGAGTCACCTAATATTGACGGCAGAAGTCAATGATGACCGGATCGAGGGGTGCAAATGTGAAAGGATAAGTGTAAACACTTAGATACCCTTCTACGTGGGTAGTAATGCTTTCTTCAGGAGAAGGGATCTCTACAACTTTGTCACCCCAGTTGCAATACTTTTTTATATCCTTGAGATATCCCACCGTTATCGAGCGGATATACCTCGATATGTGCTCACATAAGCCAGGGACCGATGAAGGATTCTTGATTTTGAAGTCAGACTTAAGAACACACGGGCCGGGAACATACTCCCCAGGGAGCGGCTCCGCCTGCGTTTTATCACCGGCCAACCGTGAAGAAGAAGAGGAAGCTTTTTCCTTTTGTAGAACGATTTTGGATGTTTTCTCCATTATATGAGTTGAAGAAAGAGGAAAGTAATAAGTTCTGGTGGTTCGAAACTAGCAGAGATGACCTGAGGAGTAATGAAAGACAAGAGATTGAGAGAGTTAAGAGCTTAAAAGAATTGATGAAGATGAAAGTAAAAAAGAAGCCATGTTTATAGATTTATGGTGACGGTTCGATGGCACCTAGTGGCCGACCATCCACTGACGCGCATTAATGATTTGGGGGAACTGTACCGTCGGGAGTTTTGGTCACTTCTCTCGCTTACGTCACGAGGATGACATCACTGTCCATCAAGGTCATAGAAAAATCTTAATTCGTTTCTTATCATTATATTCCAAGAAACTAGGGGACTATCTGTATACGGTAGAAATTGGGGCTACCCGATTTCACAATTTGATCGAGACTAGGACGTTGCATCGGAGAGCTGAGACATTGTGTCCGAAATCAAAGCCTTTTTCTAGATCGAGGTCGGTATCAATCGAAGCCAGCGAGATAGACATCGAGTAATATCGTGATAGCTTAGTAATGGAAAGAGCAAAATATCCGTGATTGGTCTAGGTCGTCACGTGAATCTCGGAACGAATCAAAACAGTAGTTAATCAGTTGTTTATACGATTTCCTTCTATAATTTGAAGTATACCATAATTAGGATTCCTCTGCTATATAAAGGAGAATTCCAATCATTTGTAATCATCATTGTTCACGGAGAAGAAGCTATACAATCATTTCTTTCCTGGTTATTATTGCGCTTATTGTTCTTTAGAGTTATTTTACCTTAATCATTCTTGTACTACTATCACCTCGAGAATACATCATTTCGAGGTCGAGACTCAGCCTGCATACTGGTTTTATTTATTTTACAGTTTAATTTAGTCGTTTACTTTCTCATTTATCAATTGATATTGGGTGAACTTACATATCCTTAAAACCACAATATAAGTTTAATTATTATCCAAATTTTAGGGTAAACAATATACACGATTTTGAAAATTCTATCCATATTTGTCGTCAAAAGAAAAGGTTAAATTTTTCTGCATGCATGTTTCCTTATTCAAGGCTTAAAATTATCACTAATTAATCTGATGGTCTGCCGTCAATTGTGAAGTACATATACACAATCAGCTGACCGAAAGAAACATGTCATGAATATGCTATTTTTTGGAACAGTCTTTTCCCTTACACCTGTACATTAGACAATCTATAATTCTATATACAGATCCATTTTAAGGTTATTTTGGTCTTTTTCGTATAAGAAATTGCAGATGCTTTATTTTGGTCTTTCCTGTGCATTAGACAATCTATAATTGGGAAGTTGGGGAACACGTTGGGACATAAGCTTATATCACTGACCAAAAAGAATTGGAGAACAAGATTATAATGCAATAGGGCCAAACATGAGATAATGCAGACCCACCATTTTATGAAATGATTCTCTAACTTAAAACAAAATGTCTCCAAAAGGTCGTCAAACTCCAGGTATTTGATCTCATCCTATTATGAGTTATGACCAAACTCATGTCCCAGGTATGCGTGACACAATAAGAAATAATACACATGCTACGTTATCTTCTAAAAATATTTGATATCTTTTTATCTTTTGAAGGGATATGTTGTTGAAAGAGTTAAATTTTCATATTAAATGCCATATGAAACCCGACATACAACATTACTTATAATAACTATTTCTTTTAGTATATATGAGCAGGTAAAATAACTGTTTTAGGCCCCATATTTGTTAAGGTCCTATTTTTTTCCCTGCCTAATAGACTATATATATAAAAAATTAAAAAGTAATGTGAAGTGAAAAGGTTTAATTTATTTATTTAACAAATAATAGATGAAGAATTTGCAACTGCTTTGATTTCTGCCCGAATTTCATAAAAAATGTGTAATATGTAGGAAGAAGCAATGTTAATAGTGAAATCTCAAAATCTCTCCACGAGTCCTTAGAGTTGATTACTTTTTATAAATATTCCTTCTGGTCCATAATAAATAACTTTTTATCATTTGTTGTGCCCCTTAAGAAAATATTGTCTCCTAGATCAAAAATAAATTTTGACCGAATTATCCTAAATTAAAATTTATATGTTGTTAACTTGACACATTGAGAAATGTAAACAAGGGCAAAATTTGGAAAAACAAAGTTAATTCCTTCTCGATTATATAAATGGACAGTTATTTTGGACAAAAAAAGGCCAAAAAAGTCACTTAGATTTAAACAATTAGAGGCATGTGAAAATATTTTCGATTTTCTATTTTGCGGTGAAAAACTGCGATCACTAGATGATGGAAATTTGAAAAAATTATTGTCTTCATCTTGAATGCTCCTTAAATCTTAATAATCAACCCGATATTGATAATTTAGATTTATTTTCTGAATTAAAAATATTGAGTAAAATATTACAATTAACGATAACAATTTAATTGATATACTCAATCAAATAAAAAGATTTGATTAATTTCCAAATGCCGATATTACTTATAGAATAATGTTAATAACTCCTATTACCGTTGCTTCATCAGAAAAAAGTGTTTCAAAATAAAAATTAATAAAACCTTACCTAAGATCAACAATGTCTCAAAAATATTAAACGAATTAGTTATATTGTCAATTGAGAAAGACTTAATAGGAGAAATTGATTATAAAAAATTAATAATAACTTTGCATCTAAAAAGTTTTAGAAAAATAGACTTCAAATAAAAACAAAATATTTTTATTAAAAAAAGTTAAGGCCCCTCAGAAAGTTTGTATTTAGGCCATGAAATTGGTCGGGCAGCCCCTGAGTATATTGTTTCTACTTGAGCAATAAAATAAAATAAATAAGAAGTTAAAATGAAAAAAAAAAAGGCTTAATCAAATAATGTCTATTTAATATTGTTGACTAAAAAAATCAGGTATGAATTGCGGTTAGCTTTTTATTATTCTAAAAAATAAAACCAACAGGATACGACTTTGACCACGAGGAGGTTTTTTCCGATTTAGGTGGAAAATGACTAGCCAAAATACATAAAAATAAAATAAAATAAGACAATTCTCTCAACAAATAATTAAAACTGGATTTTTATTCATCTATACTGACATTACAAAACACTTTTATACTACTAGTATATTTTAATCTAGCAGGGAACCTGCCTTTTCCAGTTTACTACTCCAACGCAACGCATAATAAGTTTTAAATTAAATGATGTGATAGCAGTGAGGGGTGCAGTGTATTTTTTTGACGGACGGGGTTCGGACTTCCTTTTGCCCTAGAGACGGATGCAGAATTTAAATTCTATGGGTTCAAATTTTAAGGTTTTTAACATTGAACTCATTATATTTTTAAAATTATGAGTTTATATCTATAATTTTTGCAATTTTAATAAATCTTTACACTTAAAATTTTATCTCGCGTCCATAGTAATTATAGGTTTAATTGAACCCGTTACTAAAATATTGCATCCGTCCTGTTCCGCGCCACTAGCTCCACCCTTGCTTGATATATAGTATAACTTCTTTTACACGATTAATCTATATATTAGTTACTAAAAATGAAGCTAATTAAATAAATTAAAAGGGTAGTGTGAAAGCAAACGGTGGGACTAGAACTTTAGAAGCGTAGATAAGAATAGTAACCATTAGAAAATTTGAATAAACAATTAGTGTGGTTAGCGTAGGTCAGTGTGTCCATCTTCTTTTTTATCAAGATATTGTGGAGATCTCAGAACCCTAACTAACGTATCTTGTTCTTTAATATCTTCCATTAGAATACCCAAAAGAAGAAAAGCCAATTAGGTTTAGTTCAATGGATAATTATCTTTGGGAGATCTTTACTAGTAAACAAAATATTGAACAAGATCATGATCATCATCACCAGCTACTTCAGATTCCTAATTTCCAATTAAATGGATTTTGCCAACAAGACCAAATCCCTAATCAAGATCTTATAGGGGGTCGTCCCGAAATTTCTTCAGTCAACAGCAACAATAACTACGCCTCAGTCCCAACAACTACGTCTTCGGTCAATAGAACTAATCTTGATAATACTAAGAAGGAGTTAATTAGAAGGCAAGAAAGTACTATAAGTAGTACTGAAGATTCCAAGAAAGTTGTGCATAGAAATGTTGAAAGGCATAGAAGGCAAGAAATGGCAAATCTTCTTACTTCTCTTAGATCCCTTCTTCCACTTGAGTTTATCAAGGTGATGATTCTTTCATTTTACTCTCTTCATATTTAAGTATAATTAGTAGAAATATACTCTCATTTGTCCATCACTATTTGTATATATTAGAACCTCCCTGTCAGAGGCGGAGTCAGAATTTGAAGCTTATGAGTTCGGGGTTCTAATCCTTTTAAGTTACTGGCTTCTAAATTAATACATATTCAATGGAATTTTTAAGACAAATAGATGAAATGGACCAAAACGACTGTGTTCAGCCGAACCCGTACTCGATGGTCTAGCTCCGCCCCTGCTCGCTATGTGCAATACTTGTGAAATATTGAAGTGGAAAATGAAGTTTTATTAGTATTTGCTCAGAAATACTTGTTTGAGGAGTATTTCAAGCGAAATTTATGTACAAAATCAGCTCTCAAATACAATTTTACAACTTCAACTTATACTAATTTTTTCCATTATATCAACCATATATTGTGTTAAAGTTTAGTCATAGTTATCTCTCTATTTCCTTCCTCTTTTCATGCAGATAGCCTTTCTCTATCTTTCTTTTTGTTGTTTTAGAAGGTTTTCTTGAGTAGATAGATCAAGAAGATTTACCTCACTACAATAATATTATGATGCATATACATATACAGTCTATGGCTATAATGAATGTGGTTTAGTATACCTGACAATAGCCAAAAGAAAAAAAGAAAATCCATGGCGATTTACTTAGGCATAGAGCAAGTAAATTTTGTAAATAATTTTTATCTATGCCATCTCTACCTACTTACCAAAAATGTTAGTGTGGCTAAAGTGTTTAGCTGCAAAAAATTTCATATTTAATAATTAGCTACGATGTATTTTGTAAATGTATATGCATAATGTTGTATTACCTTAGATAATAATATGGAGTGAATTTTGATTGCAAATTTAGGGTAAACGTTCAGCATCAGATCACATGCAAATAGCTGTGAATTATATAAGGCATCTTCAGAAGAATATAGAAGAGTTAGAGAATAGAAGAAAACAAATCAAGAATTCATTGGATAATTTGGGTGCTGAAAATGGAAGTTCTTCAGCAAGTTATGTGACAGTAAATATATGTCAAGATGGTATGGAGATTTTGATTAATGTCAATAGTCATAAAGAGGAAATATTTCCTTTGTCCAAAGTGCTAAGATGGCTACTCCAACAAGGACTAAATGTTGTTAGTTGTGTTAATTCCAAACAACATGAATGGACTTTGATCAGGATTCAATGTCAGGTATGAGACACATATTTGAGTAACTCAAGAAATATATTGGGCTAGGGTTTTTTCATTTATATAATTTCTCATGCATCGTATATGGCACTTTCCGTTCAGTCTGTTCCCAAAATAATTAAACTTTTATATACTTAGAAACTTTTTAGTTTTAAACTTTCTATTTCATCTTTTATGAGGTGCTCTTACCACTTAAAAACATCATAATATATTTAAGATCATAAGTTCCGAGGGTAATTTTGGTATGTCGCAAATGTCTTTTTTACCTCAAACTGCACATGCCCTATTCTTCGGGTGCTTAGTTCACTCTTTATGGGCAGTTACTTATAATTATCCTCTGAATTTAACTTATATATATCAACATATACATAAAAAAAATTACATTATTAGATCATTTTACCGTAACTTGCCTTACTTTCAAGATTGTAAATCTTACTTTTTATGGAATTGGTTACATTGATATATTTATTGGATAATCTGTTAGTGTAAAAATTTCTTTACATTATCAAAATATATAAGTTAACTTGTATCCTTCAGGTGATCTAAACAGTGTAAAAGAATATTTATATTATCAATGTACAAAAATAAACTCTTTTTTTTTTAATCAAGAGAAAAAAAAACTGACTGATTTTTTTTACATTATCAGTGTACAGAAATGATTCATTTTTACTGCCAAATGAATCATTTTGCAGGTGAGTGATATATCAGGTGTCAGTACAGTTGGACTGCAAAAGAAACTCACAGATTTGATTAGTTAGCACAAGGAATCCATCAATCAGTCAGAGATCCAAATAGGGGTTTGTGAGTCTGGTAGAATCTAGAGCTTATATATCTTGTACTATATACAGTAGGTGTAAATTTCAAACCTTACTCTCTAAACTCAATAACCACAATGTTTAAATTCTGAATTTGTCACTATGTTTATTGTCGGTATCTATTTTCTGGTTCTTACGATGTTATTATTTTTATGGCTTATGTTGCTGGTACTGATATATATTGTCTTTTTATTTTTTTGAGTCGATGGTCTATCGGAAAACAACTTCTCTACTCTCTCAAAGTAAAGGTAAGGTCTGCGGACACACTACCTTCTCCAACCCGACTTATGGAATTTCACTCGATCGTTGTTGTTTAGATTTATCAACATATATAAGGACCGTCCTTAAAAATGTTACTGTATATGCATGTTAGTGTATTTGAATATTGTTGTTGTAATTGTTATAAGGACTTAATTTCGGTGCAGTTGGAATTAATGGCAGTGGCTCTTTGTGTTGTGGTTTCAGTTCATTCTTGATCAATATCTGAAATTTGATTCTCTGGAGTTGCTTTGAATATATATATATATATATATATATATATATATATATATATATATATATATATATATATATA
>ML269259.1:20646-53099 GCA_005239495.1 Nicotiana undulata | reverse complement strand
CAATATATATATATATATATATATTGTAAAAGAGATTGCTTTTGGTGGGATTGTGTTTTTGTTTTAAAGCTAAAAAGTAAGACACCTCCTCGCTGGCTAATGTCCTTGCTAGCTTGTAAAGTTATGTGATTGCATAAGATATGGTATGGTTAGGAATACAGGAGAAACGTGAAATTATTTATGCGATTATAGTCGAAATGGCGAATTCAGGATTTAACTTTTAAGATTATTAGTATTGAACCCATTATAATTTTAAAGTTATGAATTCAGTTGTACCTCTAGGTAGAACATTACATCCGCCTCTACTATGTGATAGGATAAATAAATTCCAATACTGTTAAAAGTTGTTTGGTATCTCTACTAACAATAGTAAGTACCTGGTGCATTCATCAATGATAGAATTTGAGGGTCCATCAAACTATAGAGAGACCAGGTTCTCTATTAGTTTCCACAGATTATACATATAGCATAATGTAAATAACACAGAGAACTTTTACGTGAAAAATTCCTGGCTCAATGGGATTAAAAACCACGACCTACACTTGTAGGATTTCAACTTCACTATGAGCAACTTTTAGATTACAAATTATGTAACCTAGGAATTAACTACTTAATCACTCACTAACTTGTAACACCTATTACAAGTCACTTTGTAATACACCTATTACAAAGACTTCAACACATGACTAACTCTAGCCACGACACACACACTGAAGTTCACGGTTTACAAGAGTTTCCTAATCAATGCTTCTAGACAAGCTAAATAGGAATTACAATGAAGAACTATTACAAAGTTACAACTCTACCAAGGACATACAAAGAATTGATATGGGAACTGGTCCGTAGCAGTAGTGTACTTTGTTCTTGATGCACTGGAAAATCATTGTTCTTGATAATCAATCACTTGGAGTGCTTGAGTAAATTCTCTAGTGTTCAAGTAATGTTTTGTTATGGGATTAATGTTAATATAACATTGATGACATCACTTGAATGATGTACGGGCCTAATGGTACAAGGTCCTTCCCAATGGAAATGACTGCTGCATTGTGTTGTACTATTTGCGTGTGCAGTGCAGTCAGTCACTTTTCAGATGTGAAGAGTTGACTTCGTACAGTCACTAGGGTAATCCAAGATCATCTGTTCCCTGTGTTGATTCTTTAACTTCTAAAGTTCTGACAACTCTCTCCAGCTTGAGTCAGTTTGTTTTCATGCGCTTGAGAATGTGTACCAAAAGTGAATCAGGTTCCTTATCTGGTTTTTGACAATAAGTTTGTTAGATCATGAAAACATAAAACGAAGGTACTTGTAACCTATCAATTTTTCTCTTTTTGATGATGACAAACTTAAATTGAAAATCCTGCAAAGAACCACAAAAACCAGATAATGCACCAGGAACCTCACAGAGTTCCCCATGGATTTTTACTTCCCCCTTAATCAATGCACGTCTCAATTTATCTTCCCCCCTTTGGCATCATTAAAACAGAAACAAGCAAACATCATAAAGAAGTCTAGCGTAGTTAGCTCATGCCACTTGTGTGCATACAAATATGATAGAAAACAGAGGGAGAAAAGCAGTAGCATTGACATCAAAAAGGGAAACACTTGCATTAAAGCACATTTGGACTGTTACAGCGGTAGCAACATCATTGTTTCCATCCACACAAAAAAAACAAGTACCAACACAAACATCATCAAAAAAAGCTTGAAAGAGAGACACTGAAAACTGGTCACTGGGGGGACATACTTAGGGGACAGTAGAGGAAGAGGGCTTGGAAGAGGCAACAATGGTTTTAAGGACAAGATCCATCCGGGCTTTGGCGTACATTTGCTCATTGAGCAGTTTCTCCTTTAGGTACTCAACTTGGTACCGGAGCTCAGCGTTTCTTTAATCAGTCGGGCAACCTCTGAATTGGAAGAGCTGGTAGAACCTGGTGCCTCCTATGTCTGACTAAGCTGAGTCTCCAAAATGGCATTCCTAGCCTTCAACCTTCTGATCTCCTCGGTAGCACTGTTCTGGGCATTAATGAGCTGGGAGATAGTTAAGGTACTGCCAACTTCTCTAACCTTGTCGATGCATTCACACTCTTCCAGGGTAGTCTATGAGAAGGTTTTCTTATTGGTCCCCACTTTGGTCTGTCCTAAAGGCACCTTAAAGAACTGGAACACCCTTGTGAGGAGGAATCCATAAGGGAGGCCATGGTTGCCTTCCTTAAAATCTGTCACCTTTTGCATATGTTTCTATCATTATTCCAGGTAGATTGATAGTTGTGAAACTATCCAGGGCTTCCATGAGGACTAAGTCATCCTTTGGAGTGATAAATCTCCTCTCAACCCGGGGAAGCAATACCTTGTTGACCATTTCAATAATTAGCTGATAGACTGGAAGTAGTGCCTTTTTGTGCACCCGTTCCCCTTGTTGTACTGCCCTTTCCTTCACAATGGCATTTTTGAAACTTAATGTGCAGGCACTATGAACGGATGACAATCCCTCAGCAGGAACCTTAAGAATTTGTCCCAACACAGCAGAATCCATCATTATGTTCACACCATTCACCAAGGCACATATATGATCAATTTCCACTGTGAAGAGGTCCGCATAAAAGCTTTGTACCTCCTCCACCTTTGGCACATCAACATTGAACATACGGGTCCACTACTGGAACTTACATATTTCAACCAACTGTCTCATCCCAGCCATCTCCATAATCTCAGGGGAAAATGTGCGACCTTACGACACCTTTTGATATCTCAGCTTCTCCTTTCCAGAACTTTCACCAATTTTTGTATTTTTGGAGGAATCAGGTTCCTCATCATCAACCAATTTTCTTTTCAATGACCTGCAACTGGACTGACCCTTTTCAACAGACTTCACATGCATATTCTCCCGAACTTCCACTTCTTCATTATCTAACTTGTCACTACTCACTTACATTGCTTTTTCACTACAACTCTTCACCATCTTTTCACTGGGGGTAGCATCAATACACCTAGAAGGACTCTCAACACTTGTAGAAGTGTGATTTTTAGATTGAGGGAGAGTGTGCTTCTGCCTCAAAGGCCTGCGAGTTAAGGAACTTGGTTCCTCCTTAGCTTCCTCATCCACAGCAACTACAGGAACATCCTTGTCAACTGCAACGTTTCCCTCCTTGACTAACTTTTTCTTCCTTCGACTCCTCTGGCTATTCTTGAGGGCAGAATCTATAGCCTCATTTTTCTGCAACCGTGTAGTAGATCGCTTGGGAGGTGGCTCTGGAGTAGCTACTGGCCTCTTAACTCTGATGAAGCTACTGATTACCATGTCATCTAGGTCCTCTTCACTGTCAGATTTAATCTCTGACACTACCATGTTCAGAGGCTCAGCGTAGAAGTGAGGAGAGGAGTAGGATCAACACTAACCTGGGGTGATGATTCCTGACCTGGATCCTCAGGAGAGGGATCAGGTCCATCATCTGGAGCCCTAGTAGTGTCATCCTATGTCGGATGTTCAAATGGCACAAGTGCTCCCTCTTCTTTCGTGGGCTGAGTCTCTTCCCCCTGAGGCTCAGTCTTTACTGAACCTTCCTCTACAACCACCCTCTCAGTAGCAATGGATAGCATATTCTCTATTGCCTCCCTCTCTTGAGGTTCCATATAAATAGTAACAGAGAAGGCAGAGATACTTGTGGAATCGCAACTTGTTATAGTTGCCTCAACCTTTTTTGGACTGATCGTTGGGGTGTCACTCGAAGGTACTTCCACTGCAGGAGACGACTTTCCTTGGTTTTCCTCGGGAACCAAATCTCCCATGTTACCTGTACACTTTTCTTTTCCGGCGAAGTTGGAAGAAGACTAACATTATTAGGCTTGTTCGACTCTTCGCGACTTGGATGAGGACCAGAACAAGAGTGGGTAGAAAGAGGAGTTGAGTGTGGAGGAGGATATGGTCTAGGGTTAGGACCGGAGACGGTGGTTGGAGAGATATCGACTAACGGAGTTTTGACAGCTGAGGACTCAATAGGGTTACTATCAGGTACACTAGGGGTTGTTTGATTTTCAGACATGGTGAGAGTTTACTGAAGAGGCTTTGAGAGTTGGGAAGAGAGAAGACAAGAAGAAGTTTGAAATTTGGAAGTTAAGGGTTATGATGGTGATGGATGTATTTATGAGGAAGAGAGGGGTCGGTTCTGAAACGGTGGCAAATAATTGGGGAGTTGGGTCGTTTAGAGGCAGGTGAAACAATTTGAATGAAAAGACGCGACATAAAGAGATTAAAAATATGATGATGTGGCATTGTTTTTGTTTATTTTAAATTGTTTATGAGAGAACAAGAGACTACTAACCTGTGTCATGAGAACCAGGTTCTCTGACAAGTCTTGCAAGTGAGCTTAACCCCTTTTACCCCTATGGACTGCATCAGTTGCTCTGTAATTATCATGCGTGTTTACTTGTAATGGTATAGAAGTGAGCCAGACTTGGCCAGAAAACACATTAGCTAGTTTTACATGTATGTGACTTTCATAGACATATGTGGAGAACCAGGTCCTCATTTGGGCTTATTAAAACCCAGTGCCAGGCGGCTCCTCTTAAAATGTTCTCTGCTTAGGGCTTTGGTGAATATGTCTGCAATTTGATCTTTAGTACTTTAAAACTTCATACAACTAAGCTTATTTTCAACATTGTATCTGAGGAAGTGATGGTGTACATCAATGTGCTTGGTCCTCTTGTGTTGGACTGGATTTTTGGCCATGTTGAGTGCACTTGTATTGTCACACAAGAGAGGTACACAATCAGTGTACACTCCAATGTCTTCCAGTTGTTGTTTGATCCATAATAGTTGAGCAAAACAAGAAGTAGTTGCTACATATTTTGCTTCAGATGTTGAGAGTGCCACTGAATTTTTCTTCCTTGTACCCCATGAGATAAAGCAGTAAACTAGAAAGTGTGCCATTCCATACGTGCTTTTCCTATCCACCAGGTAACCTGCATAATCAGCATCAGCATACCCAATAAGATCAAAATTGTCACCTGAAGGATAATAGAGAACCAGGTCATGTGTCCCTTTAAGATATCTCAAAATTCTTTTAGCATCCTTCATATGAGATTATTTTGGATTTGACCGGAACCTTGCACAAAGTCTCACGCTCAATACAATGTTTGGTCTGCTTGAAGTGAGATACAAGAGTTATCCAATGATGCCTCTATACATGGTTTGATTGATAGAAGAACCAGGTTCATCCATATCTAGACGTGTCGCAGTGGCAATGAGAGTGTTGATCACTTTTGATGCTTCCATGTCAAATCTTTTCAGAAGCTCCTTGATGTACTTTTGCTAGCTTATGAATGTTCCCTTTGTGGACTGCTTCACTTGAAGTCCCAAGAAGAAATTCAACTCTCCCATCATGCTCATCTCAAACTCACTTCCCATGAGTTTTGCAAACTCTTTACACAGAGCATCAGTTGTTGCCCCAAAAATGATGTCATCAACATATACCTGAACAATGAGCAGGTTCCTCCCTCGTTTCTTCATAAAAAGGGTGTTGTCATTTTTTCCTCTTGCAATACCATTTTCTAAAAGAAACTTTGACAAACATTCATACCATACTCGAGGAGCCTTCTTCAACCCATACAATGCCTTGTCCAACTTGAACACATGTTCAGGATGCTCATGACACTCAAATCCTGGTGGTTTCTTAACATAAACTTCTTATTTGAGGAAGCCATTCAGGAATGCACTTTTGACATCATTTGGAACAGTGTGAATTCCATATGAGATACAAAGGCAATGAGAATTCTGAAAGCCTCCATTCGAGCAACTGGAGAAAATGTCTCATCATAATCAATTCCTTCTTCCTAATTGTAGCCTTGAACTACAAGCCTTGCCTTGTTTCTTATTGTATTCCCAAACTCATCAAGTTTGTTCCTGAATACCCACCCGGTCCCTATGATGGTACGGTCTGCAGGTTTGGGAACCAGGTGCCATACTTTGTTTCTCTCGAATTGATGCAGCTCAACCTGCATAGTTGTGATCCAATCTGCATATTTCGAAGCTTCCTTGATATTTTTGGGTTCTATTTGGGGGAGAAATGCTGAAAAGACAAGTGAATTTCTGGCTTTTGATATGGTTTGAACTCCTGAATCCATAGGGGTGATTATGTTGTCAAGAGGATGTGAACTCTTGTGCTTCAAGTTTGGCACTTGAATCTCATTGGTAAAGGAACTGGCTATGCCTGACTGAGTTTCTTGGACGCTTCTATCTGCAGCACGTGGGGTACCTTAAACTGCATCAGTAACTCTATTTTCAGCTTCAGTTGTTGTGATTATGGAACCGGGTTCTTCTCCAATGGATGGGGAAGTGATTGTATTGTCTTCACTGAACTCCTTGACATGGCCCATCATGTCAGCCTTCCCATTTTCCATGTCAATGACTTCACCTGGAACCAATAAGAGTTCTCCATCTTGATCATCATTCTTGTCCTTTTCACATGAGAGATGAGACTCATCAAAGATCACATGTACACTCTCCTCAACACACTGGGTTCATTTGTTGTATACCTTGTAAGCTTTACTCTGAGATGAGTAACCCAGGAAGATTCCTTCATCACTCTTGGCATCAAATTTTCCACGCTGATCCTTTCCATTGTTGAGAACATAACATTTACAGCCAAATGTCCTCAAATGAGTCAGCTTGGGCTTCCTTCCATTCAGCAACTCATAAGGCATTTTGTTTAAAAGGGACCTGATCATGCACCTGTCACCAAATAGCAGGCAGTGTTGATAGCTTCTGCCTAGAAATTCTTTGCAATCCCACTATCAATCAACATTGTCTGTGCCATATCTTTAAGAGTCCTGTTCTTCCTTTCCACAACTCCGTTTTGCTGTGGCATTCTTGGAGCTGAGAAGCTGTGGGTGAAGCCGTTTTCATACAGAATTCATCGAATCTTGCATTATCAAATTTTTTCCCATGATCTGATCTAATGCAAGCCACTTTTGATCCCATCTTTACTTGAATCTTATTCACAAAAGCCACAAATACTTGAAAGGTTTCATCCTTGGTTTTGAGGAACAGGGTCCAAGTGAATCTGGAGTAATCATCTACTATCACAAAGATGTATCTTTTTCCTCCTCTGCTTGGCACCCTCATTGGTCCACATAGATCCATATGAAAAAGATCAAGTGTCTTTGAGGTGTCGACATCCTTTTTGGGCTTGAATGAGGATTTAACATGCTTTCCTCTTGCGCATGCATCACACAATTTGTGCTCTTTGAAGCTTGACTTGGGAAGACCACGAACCAGGTCCTTCCGGACCAATTTATTTAGCAGAGAGAAGCTTGTGTGACCCAGCCTTCTGTGCCATAGTTCAACATCATCATCAACCGCTATTAAACAGCTCAAATCACCACTTTGCAGCGACTCAAAATCCGCAATATAAATAGTTTTGTATCTTTTCGCCATGAGCACCACCTCACCATTCACAAGGTTTGTGACTGTGCATATCTTAGACAAGAATTCCACCTTTTTCCCTTGTAACATATTTGGGAGACACTCAAGAGACTGTACTTCACTCCATTGACATAGTACACATTCTCAATTGAGTGAGTGAGTGACTTCCCAATCCTTTCAACTCCCAGAATGTATCCCTTTTTTCCATTTCCAAAGGATACACTCCCTCATTGCAGGGCTTTCAATGAAAGAAAATCCATTGTGTTTCCGGTCATGTGCTTTGAGAAGTCGATGTCCATGTACCATTGTTGGTTGCTCCCTGCACAAGAAATTTAAGGGTTAGATTTATGAACCTAAACAAGTTTGGGCCCCTTGTAATTAGGAAAGGGATGTATGAGTGCTCTTTTAGTCCAAGCAGGCAACATGCGTTTTCTAAGAGAAGAACCAGGTCTTCTAGCAGTAGTTACTCTCTCATCAAAGATTTTATTTTTCTAATGAGACTGAATCCTGGCCTTGCAGTTTTCCTTGAAGTACCCATTGTTACCACAATGGGTACACAGCCAATTATCGGGTACAGTAACATACTTGCTATGAGGGTCGTAGGGAGTCTTCTTCCTTTGAAACCTGATTCCTTGCATGTTTCCCCCATTGTTAGCATACATAACAGTAATAGCATCAGAGGACCAGGTCCACTTAAGCGATTTTCAAGATCACTCTTCCTATTTCTACCTGAAGCTGCTTGTTTTTCTCAAGTTCAGCACATAGACTAGTTTTTACCAAATTCAACTTATTTTCAAGCTTAATGTGTGCCTCACTTGCAAATTCCTTTCCTTTTCAGAATTTCCGAGCTTACTTTCCATTTTAAGTTCCTCAATTGTCTCCTTCAAGTCTACTACCACCACTACCAGGTCATTTCTTTCTTGCTCAATATTAGCAACTTTCTCAATTAAGGCTTCTTTTTATTTACTAACACACTCAACGGTTTCTTTTAAGTCAACCACTACCACCATGAGATCATCTCTTTCATGTTCTATGCTAGTGATTTTCTCGGCTAAGGCATTCTTTTTATTTTTCAGATTATCTATTGTTTCTTTCAAATCAACTACAATAACTACCAGGTCATCTTTGGTTTGTTCAGCATCTCCTAACTCCATAGTTAGAGTATCCTTATCATTTATAAGACTATGGTAAGCATCAATTAATACATTTGCTAATGACATGATTTTTTTTGGGAGAGTAGAATTTCAGATTTCTCTGAACATCCAAAAAAATTTACCTCATCATTGTCATGATCTTCATCGTCATCTAATTGAGACATCAAAGCAAAGATTGAGCCATACTCAGTTGTTTCACTTTCCACTGCCATCATTGAACTATCACCACGATCATTTTCTTCTTCAGACTCGCTGGAGGAGTCTCCCCATGCGGCAAGAGCTTGCTTCACAACATTGTCAGCGGTATTCTTTCTCTTAAAGACTTTATCAGGAACCGGGTTCCTCTTGGATGCTTTGTCTGAGTTGTGCTTGAAATGATCTTGCTTTAGGAGAGGACAGTCCTTGATGAAGTGTCCTGGCTTCCCACATTTATGACAAAGGTCATAATTCTTCAGCTTGCTAGAACTGCCCCTTTTTGGGATGCCTCCATTCCTGCGAACCATTTTCTGAAATCTTCTTGTGAGGTATGTCATATCACTGTCTTCACCACTTGAGTCATTGTTTTTTGTCTTAAGAACCGAGTTCTTTTCCCTTTTCGGTTCTCTTCTTTCGATGTCCTCCTTTTTCTTCATTTCATAAGTCTTCAAGTTTCCAACAAGCTCGTCTATGGTTAGTGTCTGCAAATCCTTAGCCTCAGTGATGGCGTTTACTTTACTTTCCCAAGAACTGGGTAGCACGTTAAGGATTTTTCTTACGAGCTTGTTCCTGGGAATGATTTTACAAAGAGAGTGCAGCTCATTGATGATGGAGGTGAATTAAGTGTGCATATCTTGGATGGATTTATCGTCCTTCATTCTGAAGAGCTCATATTCAGTGGTGAGCATGTCGATTTTGGATTGTTACACCTGTGTGGTTCCCTTGTGAGTTGTCTGCAAGGCTTCCCATATTTTTTTTTGTAGATTGACAAGTTGATATCATGTTGTATGCATCAGGACCTATTCCACATACAAGAATTTTCTTTGCACGAAAATTCTTCTCTATGGCCTTTCGATCAGCATCATTGAACTCTTTCCTTGTCTTGGGAACTGTTATAGCTGGATATCCAACCTTCTTGGTAGGCACAAAGGGTCCATCATAGATAACATCCCACAACTCAGAGCCTTCAGCCATGTTGAAGTCGTGCATCCTAGTCGTCCACCACCCATAGTACTGAACATTGAACCTAGGTGACCTGTAAGTAGACTGACCTTATTCAAAGTTTGGTGGAGAATCCATGAGGATCCTTTCTAGGTGTTAGCTTGATAGAAAAAATCTGCTCTGATACCAATTGATAGAATTTGAGGGTCCACCAAACTATATAGAGATCAGGTTCTATATTAGTTTACACAGATTATACACACATCAGAATGTAAATAACACTGAGAACATTTACATGAAAAATTTCCGGCTCAATGAGATTAAAAACCACGATCTACACTTGCAGGATTTCAATTTCACTAACTTTTAGATTACAAACTATGCAACCTAGGAATTAACTACTTAATCCCTCACTAACTTGTAACACACCTATTACAAGCCACTTGTAATACAACTATTACAAATACCTCAACACATGACTAACTATAGCCACGACACAAACACTGAAGTTTATGGTTTACAAGAGTTTCCTAATCAATGCTTCTAGACCAGCTAAATAGGAATTACAATGAAGAACTATTACAAAGTTATAACTCTACTAAGTACATACAAAGAATTGATATGGGAATTGGTCTGTAGCAGCGGTTTACTTTGTTCTTGTTTCACTAGAGAATTGTTGTTCTTGATAATCAATCACATGGAGTGCTTGAGTAAATTCTCTAGTGTTCAAGTAATGTTTTGTTATGGGGTTAATGCTAATATAACATTGATGACACCACTTGAATGATGTACGCACTTAATGGTACAAGGTCCTTTCCAATGGTAATGACTACTGCACTGTGATATACTATTTGCGTGTGCAGTGCAGTCAGTCACTTTCCAACTGTGGATAGTTGACTTCGTACAGTCACCCGGGGAACCAAGATCATATGTTCCCTGTGTTGATTCTTTAACTTCTGAAGTTCTGACAACTCTCTCCAGCTTGAGTCAGGTTGTTTTCATGCGCTTGAGAATGTGTACCAAAAGTGAATCACGTTCCTTATCTGGTTCTTAACAATAAGTTTGTTATATCATCAAAACATAAACGAAGGTACTTGTAACCTATCAATCAAGAATTGTGCAAGTTGATCCAAACTCTACCTTTACAAAATAAAAAAATAAAAAAAAAGTCAATACTATTAAATGATAAATAAACTGTTATAATAAGTTATGTTACACTAAATGTATATAAATTAAAAATTATAAATATGCACCCTACTCAATTATTTCTTTGTTGCATATGGCAATATTACACCACCTGCTTTTCCGTGCAGCATTCTCTGTTACATGCATATATTAAACTAGTTACGCTCAAGAAATTCTATAAATTTACACTTGGTATGAAAAATGACAGAAACAATAACAGCAAGTGCAATTATAACATTTGGGTTAATCTGCTGAAATTGTTTTATTAATTTGGTGAGTAGGACAGTACCATAAGATAGATGGTTTTAAATGGTAATTCTAGGCATGGAAATACCTCAATCTTAAAGATGGTTAATACAGAACTTGAACATTATTTTAACATTAAAAGGTCATGTGCCTCGTGAAAGACGTCAACAGAAAACTGGAGAGTAATGACAGGTAGTGATTGAGTTCAGTATTTCGTCGTATAAAATTATTGACTCTAGAGTTATAGTAATATAGAGAAGACAAAATTGTTTCAAGCACCGACAGAACCGGAAGCGTCCCTTCTTTCAAATTCAAAGAGAGGAGGATGGGTTATTCACATTTCATTTGATAGTCAGAGGCAAATTAAAGAATTCTAAAGTTTCCCCGAGAGAAAAATAGAGATGTCTCCTACGCTATTCATAATATATGGAAGTATCAATAAAATTTCATAGAGTCATTCAGTCTCAATGTTACATGAAGAATATAAGTCAGAAGCAACCTCTGCTTCTTTTTTCCTGTTAGCCCCTTATTCGCTAAAAGTTGCTCAAAACAAAAGTGAGCGGGTGGTCTTTACAATACTCTCTCACAAAAACATGAAAACAGAGTAGCAGTGAAGATCGTGTACTGTAGAAAGACTTATCCAAACATGGAATGGAAGAAACAACTATATATAAACAGGGTGGAAATCATGTACTTTAACTCATTGAAGCATGTACGTGTAACTACTGATGTTACTCCTAAAAGACATAGTTCAAGCCAACAAGTCTTGTTATGTTTAACAACCGATCTTATTGCTCTAGCCTGATTGCAAGGCGATTTGTGGCAATCCCACTATGTAAATACCACCAGTCCTTTTTGTTGAGCTGAGCACGTGTCATATTTTGATGATTAACAAACTTAAACGGATTATGTTGCTCTAGCCCGATTAACAAACTTGAACTGACTATGTTGAAAGAATCAGGTTTCATAAACATGTTGCTATTGCTATGAATTTTAGAAAATATGCAAGAAGCAAGTAGGTTGAAAACTAGGATTGAAAAACTATCTCTAAAATTTTATTAATCATATGGCTTTAAATATCCAAATAAATAAAGTAGTAGACTCCTCCTACAACTAGATTACTAAACTCTTATTATAATTGAAATTCTGAATCTTCTAGCAGACTCCTAAAACTAAACAACTAATTATTCTAGAAAATAGTAGCAGTAACATATGCAATCCAACACTCCTCCTTGCTTCTGTTGTTGTAGTCTAAAGAAGATCATTCTCAATTCCTTCTTCTGCTATTAGAGCTTGTGCATGAGCATCTTTGAACTTGCACACTTTTGTAACATGGCCTTTTTGTTTGCAATTTTCACATAATGCATCAGGTCTCCACCAACAAAAAAATTCTAAGTGTGTTTTCTTTTTGCAATATTTGCAATAAGGATAACCGACTTTTTCTTTTTAGTGTTTCGCATAAAAAATACTCTCAGTAACTTTGTCTTGTCTGAAGTCCCTTCTTTGCTCTTGTGCTTGAAGAGCACTTATTAATTCTGCAATAGATATGGTAGAGAGATCTTTAGTCTTCCAGAGAGGAAATTTTGGATTCAAATCTCTCGAGAATTGTCACAAGAACTTTTTTAACTATCCTGTCATCTTTGAAATCCCCGCCAAGTAAACCTGATTTTATTGACAATTAAAGAATTTCGGTCAGAATACTTAGCGTTGGTCTCATCATCTTGAATTCTAAGAGATTCAAAATCTCTTTTCAAATTTAAATTCTGATTTTGTCTGCCTCGTTCACTTCATCGATACACCTGTTTGAGTGTTTCCTAATCTTCTTTTGTTGTCTCACATGCAATGATTTTAGAGAAGATTGAATCTGCAAATAAATTTTGAATTATAGTTTTGGCTTTGTATTTTTTGGTTTTCTCATCTGAATAAGCTTTGATTTGGGCAAGGGTAGGATTTGCAGGAAGTGGTTGTATAAGTCTGTCTTCCATCACAACTTTTCATAGATCATAAGCTTCAAGATAAGATTTCATCTTCACTGACCAAATCTGACAGTTTTCACCGGTGAAAGTTTGTGGGGTATTCAAAAAGAAACCGATGCTTGCCATTATTAAAATTTTGGTTTAAAATCGGTATGGGTAAAAATGTGTATGGTTTAAAAGTGGTTTAAATTGGTTATTTTTCAGCGAATTCAGAGATCCGTCAAGATCAATGGAGACTTTGATACCACTGTTATGGAATTTAGAAAATATGCAAGCAGCAAGAAGGTTGAAAAATAGGATTGAAAAACTGTCTCTAAAATTTTATTAATCATAGGGCTTTAAATAGCCAAATAAATAAAGTAGTAGACTCCTCCTACAACTAGATTACTAAGCTCTTACTATCATTAAAATTCTGAATCTTCTAGCAGACTCCTCCTAAAACTAAACAACTAATTATTCTAGAAAATAGTAGTAGTAACAGATGCAAAATCCAACACTCCTCCTTGCTTCTATTGTTGCAGTCTAAAGAAGGTCATCCTCAATTCCTTCTTCTGCTATTAGAGCTTGTGCATGAGCATCTTTGAACTTGCACACTTTTGTAACATGACCTTTTTGTTTGCAATTTCCACATAATGCATCAGGTCTCCACCAATAAAAAATTTCTAAGTGTGTTTTCTTTTTGCAATATTTGCAATAAGGATAATCGACTTTTTCTTTTTGGTGTTTCGCATAAAAAATACCCTCAGTAACTTTGTCTTGTCTGAAGGCCCTTCTTTGCTCTTGTGCTTGAAGAACACTTATTAATTCTGCAACAGAGATGGTAGAGAGATCTTTAGACTCTTCCAGAGAGGAAATTTTGGATTCAAATCTTTCGGGAATTGTCACAAGAATTTTTTCAACTATCCTGTCATCTTTGAAATCCTCGCCAAGTAACCTAATTTTATTGACAGTTAAAGATATTCGGTCAGAATACTTAGCGATGGTCTCATCATCTTGCATTCTAAGAGATTCAAAATCTCTTTTCAAATTTAAAATCTGATTTTGGCTGCCTCGTTCACTTCCTTGATACTCCTATTTGAGTTTTCCCAATCTTCTTTTGCTGTCTCACATGCAATGATTTTAGAGAAGATTGAATCTGCAAATGAATTTTGAATTATAGTTTTGGCTTTGTATTTTTTTATTTTCTCATCTGAATGAGCTTTGATTTGGGCAAGGCTAGGATTTGCGGGAAGTGGTTGTATAAGTCTGTCTTCCATCACAACTTCCCATAAATCATAAGCTTCAAGATAAGATTTAATCTTCACTGACCAAATCTGATAGTTTTCACCAATGAAAGTTTGTGGGGTATTCAAAGAGAGACCGCTTGTCACAACCCAAAATCTAACCATGGTCGTGATGGCGCCTATCGTGTTACAAGACAAGCCTATTTCCCAAAATATTACTACTAAATTGATAATAAGAATTTAACAAAACCTTTCCAAAATTTGAATTTCTCATAACTAAATCAACTCTAAATATAATAATATGGAAACGAGCCCCAAACATCGGTGTATCACTAAGTCATGAGCGTCTAAAACTATGAACTAAGATATATAAACTGTCTAATTGTCCAAAAGAAGTAATGACAAAAGGAGTAACATGGTCTTGCGGACGCTAGCAGCTGCCTTGCAATCTCCATAGATAGCCGGCCTGAGCTCAACGATCGCCGCGCTCTAACTCACTTGGATCTGCACATAAAGTGCAGGGTACAACCGACTCAGTAGTAACAGAAATAACTAAGGAATTGAGTAGTAGTGACGAGCTAAGCAAAACAGTCCAATTATTTATTTTCACAATTTAAAAATAACATAAATAAACAGGTAAATTCCATAACTCAGTAAATGCCACAAAGAAATTTAACAAATAAATGTAGCAACAGCAAAAGTAAATGCAACCTCACAGCAATGTCACACCATTGCTCATCACTCGCGCTCAGTCCTCAACACTCAATACACTCAACAATATGCGCTCACTAGGGGTGTGTACAGACTCCGGAGGGGCTCCCAAAGCCCAAGCGCTAAGCACGAACAGCTCACATGCCATAATATCAATACCTGGATCCGCACGGTCAGCTCACGTGCTATGCGGACAACTCACTCGCTTGGTATCAATATCCTCACAACCAGTCCATCATATCAATACCTGGATCCGCACGGTCAACTCACGTGCTACGCGGACAACTCACGCGCTATGGTATCAACACTTGGACCCGCACGGTCAACTCACGTGCTACGCGGACAACTCACGCGCTATGGTATCAACACTTGGACCCGCACGGTCAACTCACGCGCTATGGTATTAATATCCTCACAACCAAGCCCTCAGCGTCACATGTACCTCTCTAGGCTCACAATGCACAACAAATAAGGGGACACAACCCACATCAGGTATCACAACATATTAGCAGAATAATAGAGACTGAGGTAAACATGTACAATAATTTCTATGACTGAGTATAATTAATGTGAGCATGAATAAAGCCAAAGCATGATCTCTAACATGAAGGCAGACAAGTTCAACAACAAGTAACTACGTAAACACAGATGATGGCCATGAGGCCTCACGGGACGGACCAAGTCTCCATCCCTCGAGGTATACACCCACACGCCCGTCACCTAGCGTGGGTATAACCTCCAAACAATCACATGATATCAAGTTCTCCGGGTTTATACACTCAAAACCAGAGTTAAAATTGTTACTTACCTTAATAGCGAAAAATCCTACTCTGGGATGCCCTCGTCTCTAGACATGGTCTCCAAAAGCTCTGAATCTAACCATAATCATATTAATACCATCAACATGTGCTAAAGAATCGAATTCCACAATAAAAACTGCAAAATATGCCAAAAATCCGAAATCGGCCAAAACCCGGCCTCCAGGCCCACATCTTGAATTCAGTAAAAAAAATGGCAGAATCAAAACCCTAGTCCTCTCCTGTGTCTAACCATATAAAATTAATCAAAATTGGACTTTTTTTGGTCCCTCAAATCCCTACCAAAAACTCTCAAAAACTCAAGCCCTAACTCACTCAATTTCACTTTAAAATCATCAATCAAATCCTAAAAACGAAGATGGATTCATGAAATATAACCAAAACCGAGTAGAGAACACTTACCCCAATCTCTATGGTGAAACATGCCTCCAAAATCTCCCAAATACGAGCTCCCAACTCAAAATATGACCGAATGAACAAACTCTTATTTTATATATTTTTCTGCCAGCTATTCTGCCTCGTTTCTCGTGCCAAACAATCCTGAAACTTGAATTTTATGCCTTTAATGGATTCCTTGTGAAATTCTAGTCAAGTAGGGCTTTTGAATCACTCAATTTTACCTTATAATGAATGATATGTGTAGGTTTTAATATTTACAAATAATGCAGATTTTTAAATACGCCGTCAGTGGCAATTTTGTAATAATCTGAAAAATCTAGCAATTTAATTCTTAATAAAATGACCATAATATCCTCATATGATGTCCAAATTCGACGATTCTTTTTGCAACGGGCCCGTAATTATGATACGGATCTAATGCTTCAATCAAAAAAGAATTTGGAGCTCATTTGTTCAATATGATATCATTTATGCTTGAAGAAACGACGTCGAAATATAAGAAAAACGAGCGCAACACAACCCAAACCTATTCGAAACTCACCCAAGGCCCTCGGGACTATTCAACCAATAATTCCAACAAGTCATATATCATTACCCGAACTTGGTCGAACCTCCGGAACACCCAAACCAACACCAAAACACCAAATCAATCTCGAATTCAAGCTTAAGAACTTTGAAACTTCCAACATTCGCCAACGACGCCGAAACCTATCAATCCACGTCCGAATGACCTCAAATTTTGCACATGTCACAAATGACACTACGAATACCTAATTTTCCAATGACGACCAAAATTGCCAAATTTTCAACTGTCGTCAATTCAAGTCTAATCCTACCATGGGCCTCCAAATTACATTCTAGACACACTCATAAGTCTAAAATCACCCAACGAAGCTAACTAAATCATAAAAATCCAAATTCGAATTCGATTACTCATAAGTCAACTTCCGATTGACTTTTCTAACTTAACTTTCTAACTAAGAGACTAAATGATCATTTCACTCTAAAACTATTTCGAACCCAAACCTACCAGCTCGATACAATTTAACACAGCTGAATAACACATAAATAAGCTTAGATGGGTGAAATGGGGCTATAACTCTCAGAACGAACGACCGGGTCGTTACACCGCTGCTTGGCATTATTAAAATTCTGGTTTAAAATCAGTATGGGTGAAAATGCGAATGGTATAAAAGTGGTTGAAATTGATTGTTTTTCAGCGAATTCAGAGATCCGTCAAGATCAATGGAGGCTCTGATACCACTGTTATGAATTTTAGAAAATATGCAAGTAGCAAGAAGGTTGAAAAATAAGATTGAAAAACTGTCTCTAAAATTTTATTAATCATAGGGATTTAAATAACCAAATAAATAAAGTAGTAGACTCCTCCTACAACTAGATTATTGAACTCTTACTATAATTAAAATTCTAAATCTTCTAGCAGACTCCTCCTAAAACTAAACAACTAATTATTCTAGAAAATAGTAGCAGTAACATATGCAAAATCCAACGATCCTGGATTTTGCATCTGTTACTGCTATTATTTTCTAGAATAATTAGTTGTTTAGTTATAGGAAGAGTCTACTAGAAGATTCAGAATTTTAATTATAGTAAGAGTTTAGTAATCTAGTTGTAGGAGGAGTCTACTACATTATTCATTTGGCTATTTAAAGCCCTATGATTAATCAAATTTTAGAGACAGATTTTCAATCCTATTTTTCAACCTTCTTGTTGCTTGCATATTTTCTAAAATCCATAACAACTCTGCTATTGGACTGGTGACGGAAGTGATACAGGAACTAGGTTGTAGCAGCCGAGGGTAGAGTACTGATACGCAGAAATTCAGAATAACTATGCAAGTTGGATTCCTCAAGAAGATTTGTTCGTGCTCTACAAGGAAAGCATTAATTAGGGGAGTTCGTGTTCAAAAAGGTTGGGTAAATAAGAAAAAACTTGTATGGAAAAAAAAGGTTGAGGAGTTGGAAACAAAATAAGAAAACCAAACAAAATAAAAGAGATTTTGCTTAACCGCAATACTCTAGGCTTTGAAGCTTTAATTGAAGAAGATTTTCGGCCAACCTTACAAGCTCCCACCTAAATAAAGAGACTTTTTGCTGCTATTCAAGGCTAATTCTATTCACTTAAAAAGGGCAAGCAATTTATTTTGAAGGATAGCAAATCTCGAAAGGAACTCTTGGAGACTCAAGGTGTTCAACCTAAGAACATGTCCCTATAGACGAAACTGTTGAAGCTCTTTAATAGTTTAGGTTGAGTCAAATATTCGCGAGCGGGGCAGATATTTATAGTTCGAACCGTTCAATCCTCGACAGTGCACATTTTATTATTGTTGGTCCGCACCGTTCGACCCAGATATTTATAGTTCGAACCGTTCAATCCTCGACAGTGCACATTTTATTATTGTTGGTCCGCACCGTTCGACCCTCGGCACTGTAACCTATTTGCTTTTGAGATGTATATCATAGGTTAATGAAGAAACTTCAATTTTTTTTAGCTTCCGAGACTAGAGTTAGTTTGGGAAGGGTAGTGGCTCGTTGAGGTTAAGTGATGTTTCGAGGCAAATCCTATTGGGGTAGGTCGAGATTTTTACTCACTTGAGCTAAGAGATTTTTCACATAAAAACTTATTGTGTTAGTTAAGTTTTGCACTTCATTTCTGTTTGTGCCTATCTGTTCAATTCAAAGAATCAAGTTCTTTGAGAAACAAAAAACGAGCAAGACACAATTCTAATCCGTAAAATAACACTTTACACCAAGGAACATCCTTAATCAGTGGCGGAGACACGCCTTAGCAAGGCAGGTCTTCCGACACTGCTTCATATGAAGTTTTCTTTACAAAGTGCAAAAATAATATTTTTCTAATATATATATTTAAACTAATATCAATACCACTTGAAAAGAATATAAAGTAAATATCAACGCGATACATAACAAGTAAAGTCATTCTATTCCCTTTTTTTTCAAAAGTTTCCCACTCCACATAACAATAACTACCAAAAGCTTTACCTTGAGAGAAAAGGAGTACAAGATGACCACAAATACTCAGCAAATAGTTCACAGAACCACCAAAGAATCAAGGAGGCACAAATCAGATAATCCGGAAAGAAACTGAACCATCTGCTGAGTTAAATGAGCTGAGGTGTGCCAACAAACAAATAAGCACATCTGCTCAATTTCATCCAATCTTCCTAGTATCATTTTTATTACTAACTCAGCTTGATTGATGAGAAAACGATTATCTTTTAAAAGGCCTTGAAGAAGTGTCGTTATCTCACAACCTAGTAAAATTATTAATCGAGAAAACAAGACAGATGTACGAATATATGAAAATAAAGATCCAAGGAATCAAACTCATACAGATGAAATTCATAATATCAGCAGCATAACAAACTGTCAATTGGTGTGAATACTCAGAAGTCTTATTCATTCAGTCCTCAAGGGAATATAACTACTCATCAGGAAAAAGACGTTTCAGATAAGGTCAGCTGCACGGAGATGCAGTATGACAAGAAATTCATTCCTCTTCCTCCGCCTCCTCCAGCCATTTCACAAAGGGCTCCAGCGACTTGACAAAGTTTTGCCTGCCACAAAGTTTAAGACACTAAGCCCGTTAAAACGCAGACAAGATTAACACAATAAATATTGGAACATAACTCATTCGAGCTAGTCTTCTAGGGAATAACTCATTAACATCTTTATTTTGGCCAAACAAAGTACTAAAGACCAAGACAAAACAAACACCAACCTGCCCTTAAGGTTTGTTCCTTTACGGAACCAATGAAGAATGGTATCTTCTGCCAGCACATCTTGGTCATAGAGAGACCTTACAATTTCAGGGAACAACTTCATCAGTTTAGCATCCTCGTAGCACTGGACTTGGACTTTGTACATAAGTTCCAATTCAAGCTTTCCAGAGGTGCAGAAAGTATTCAACAGTTCTGCCCATTTTTTCACCTAGACAAAAAGGGAAGGAAAAGAAAAGGACAAAGACTCAGATCATATAGGAGTGAAATTTTTTGGATACTGAGTGCAATCTGAGCAGTTTAACGAAAAAGTTACAGAAACATTCAAATCTGACAGTCACCTTTAATTATAAGACTGAATGAGACATAAAATATTACACAAATCAACTAGTTATGTTCCAATTTGAGATGGAGGCAAATCTTCAGTTCTTCGTACAAGCTACTTGAGGGATTCAATCCCCCTATCATTGCCTTGAAATTGTTAAATACCCTCATGAGGGACGTTGTGTCTATGTCAATGTCAAAATCATATAGCATATTCTAATCCCTCGTGAAAATCTTACAAAGGCAACTTAATCATTCATATTTTGTTTTGTTCCAATTTAATACCACAAGAACGTTCTAAAAACATAACTCAAATCATTCATGCTCAATCATCAATTTTGTGTGTGGGGGGAGGGGGGGAGGGGGGGAATGCGTCACTGTTGTTGTTCTTTTACTCTTGATTGCAATAAAAGAGGGCAGCCTGGTGCACTAAGCTCCCGTTATACACAGGGTCCGGGGAAAGGCTGAACCACAACGGTCTATTACACGCTGCATTTCTACTTTTTGATTTCAGTATTATAAATAATTTTGATTAAAATAATTAGTTTTCACATTCACTAGAAAAAGCAAATTACATTTGTAGTCCGTTAAGTTAATTTAGGATAGATTGCAACTTAATTTGCAAATAAATACATAAAATATTCCAGTAAAATATATCAGCTTTGATGTTGGAATCTCTTTTTTGTTTTTCTATTAAAGAGAAGAGTCTATTAATATGATTTTAGCAAGATAGTGCTGAATAGCAAAAAATTTAAACGGAGGACTAAATTTGAGCAAACATTAGAAACAACAATGTAAGTAATGTTCCACATACATAAGACTAACTCTGCGCAAAACTAAATACTATGAAGGATGAAGTTGCATTCTAAGACACATCTGAGGGACTAAACATGCTATTTGCGCAATTTTAAACTACTACACTTGCATTTTACTACAAAAGAGACAACATCCTAGAAAACAGGAATTGATATAAACTTACGCCAGAATGCATGGTCATCGGTGACCATAAGAATAAACATTCTCTACTTGGGCAAACGACTAAATCCACTTAGTCAAGCAATTGAACATGTGAACAAAACTAACTAGCATGAGACAAAGTTGCTATAAGTCATCATCATGTACAGCTATGCCATTCAGCAGCTACAGTTCCAGTCTTGCGAAGTTGACAGCAAGAATAAATTGCTAAAAATGATAGGAAAACCCCATCATGAAGTCATCACTAGACTTCATGATCAGTTCCGTTCACGCTGATGCCTAAATGCACTTCCATACATAAAATATAAATGATTTAAGCAGGTACAGCATGCAGAATCAGTTTAAGCTGATTTTAAAGTTGCCAATCAGGTTTGCCCACTGACACTTCCAGTGAATCCTTCCGATATACAAAAAATTACTCCCTCCATTTCACTTTTTATGTGCCTTAAGTTTGACTGGGCACGGAGTTTAAGAATATAAAAAGACTTTTGGAGACTAAAAGCAAAGTAAGACGCGTAAATTGAAAGGAGGGAGTAATAACCAAACAATTATCGAGCTATTGTCGTATTTCTCTTTTTATCCACAGAATCAATATGGCATAAAAATATAGAAGAAAGGGCATGGGAGTAACCCATAATTAAAACAAATGTTTTATTTTGGTAGGAGTTCTTGAAGCAAAAATTGTCTCATTGATTTGAAATCCACTAACACGTGAATTGTGATAACTCACTTCACTATATAGCATAAATTTGAAACTAAAACAGGATAATCCAGAAGAAATTGGATAAATTTGCTACATTTTCAAGCAGGCATTTGGTATATCTGAAAGCTATGCACACATTTTGAGCAATGCAGTAAATTATGTGCCATGTGTTGCTAGATAAAAAGTAGCTAAAAGTTCTCCCTCATTGCTGGAACTACAATAGAAAATTTTATCTGTTACAGCATTAGTGGGTTCCAGTCACAAGTGCTTTTTCAATTTGAAACAGATACTCACTTGCAGTCTCAAAAATAGAACTACGTCAAGAAACTTGTACATGACTTGAATGTTAATTACCTGACGAAGAGCTGAATTTGCGTTCTGCTGTTGATTCTTTCCTGACCATTGAATAGCATCCATCAATACATCCCACAAAATTCGCACAACTTCTATATCTGGCAATTTGGCATCTTTGACATGTTGCTTCACAGTCTCTATGACTTCAGAGATAGCAGCTTCTTCTGCTAGCTGAGTTGTTAATGCAGACTTCATTTCCTTGAGCTTCACCTCAAATATCTTCTTATCATTATATTCAACCAAAGGCAAAAGGCCAGCATTGCTGAAATAAGAAAGTGCATACACCATTAGGCATAGCTAAAGACAGATGGCTTGAATAAACTGACCCAATTTTTCTTTCTTTTAACCCTTACCCTGCTCCCCAACCAACAATAAGAAGGGAAAGAGAGAGATTGTATTATAACTAGTTCAATTTCAACACAGTAAGAGTCTTGAAAGGACTTTAGCCTGGCATCATTTTTTCAGTTTTATTGATTTCTTAGTTTGCCATGTATAGCTAGTATAACAGTAGGCTGACATAGCGCCTAGAAAATCCACAGTCAAGTTCCATGTTTAACAGGAGAATGATCTAAGAAGGACCAAAAGGTATGCCATATACGAACCCTTATTCCTGACACGGCAAAAAAAAATAGCTTGCAGTAAAACTTGAAACTTTGAACAATAAAATCTCAATTATAAGTCCGCCTTCTGTCTTACCTAGTTCCCGATTTCACAAAGAAAAAAAAGTACAAAAAATATAAATTACCCAACCCAAAGCAATTTCTCCAATTTGTTATCATGAAAATCTTCAATAATGAAGCTCCAAAGAGGAGTCTCAAAATGACACAACTCTTTACACACAAATGAAGGATAGCATTTATCTGAATAGGACTCTTGCAAATTCGACATTTAGCACTCTTGACAGCTTCAAAAACACACAATAAATACAATATGTTTATGAAGGCAAGTTATAATATACTAAACGGCAGTCCATATCATCCACTTTTAGCTAATTTGATAGCAAAAAGATGGTGATACTTTCTGGGATACCTTATTACCTAGTAACTACTACCTAGGAAGCAGCCCTTCTCGTTTATATGCATGACCTTCATAAGAGAGCCATTTGAGCTATAACAAGACCTTTTAAGTTTTAACCAATAACAAAAGAAAAAAAAACTAGTGACCAAGGAACTGAAGAAAAAAGGGATCCAGAACAAAAGGTATTGCAGGTAAAAACTTAGGAACATTAGATTGTGTTGTCTGATATTTTGGTTCCACTTAACTTATTATTTCAGATACAAGGCACTTTTGACTCTAAATCAAATATCTTTATTTTGTTTTTTCTCATCACACCAAGAAAATTCTGAGGCATAATGTTTACAGCTTAAAGCAGCCAAGAAATTCCCCATCTGTTCACCACAGCAAAAGAAAATTGAGAGCAAGGAATGATGAAGGATTGATAACTTTGCTTAAATATTTTTTTCCTGAATCTTAGATGAAGTATAAAAAATTTCCCCGGATAATTTTTAAATTAGAAAATTACTCACGTGAAATGCTCAGAGACAGCTTCAGGTGTCCTCTTTGCAGAGGGGAAGAACTCAAGAAGATCGTCCTCCATCTTACCCCTCTTAAGGATTGAGATCAAATCATCAAGACTGTTGTCAATCAGATATTCCTTGAAAAAGTCTGTGATAAAAGCTAGAACTATCCCTTTGGCGACAAGGTTGTCTTTGAGCAATGGCTGGAGAACAGTCTCTGGAGGAAGGCCTGATAGCTTCTGGGAAAAGGCAAGGGCTGTAAATATTGCGAGCTTCTTCCTTTCATTTTCCTCGAAGAGCTCCAGTGACTGCAACATTTTTCGCATGACATTTTCAAGGTTCTTTATAAGAAACGGTCTTCTCCTCAATATCTTCTGTACATAGATGACAGATGGCAAAATGACTTCGCGTGTAGGTTCACACTCAATTACAGAGTAAGGATGGCGATCCCCTTCATCGGGTTTAATTGTTCCAGGTTGTGTACGACCTCCAATGAAGATAACCTAACACAACACTACATGGTAAGATGAAATGCTAAAGAGAAGCACCAAAGACAGTAAAGCGAGAGCAGTTATTGACATTGCATCAGCCATCCAACAGCAAACATTTATAAACAAGAAATCCTTTTTTTGGGGATATGGTAACTTGCTCCCTTGGCGACTCAAATCTATAAACAAGGCATCTTCTTGACAAGCACCAACAATATGCTTAATTGCAGCAAATTCCAACAGCTCAACACGGCATATGATCTACTTAAGGTAATAATGTAAAGGTACCAGCATAAAACAACCTCTAACACAACAAACACTGCTACACTGGTATCAAATTTTTAAAAATGGAACAATGGTAACACAAGGAAAAGAAGACCCCAAGATGACTAATATTTTTAAAAAAATGGACTCCACAAGACCAACAAATAGATACTTCCATCCACACCTACAATGAAATTATATCTATATGCAAGTGGCAATGTTCCTGTATGAATATAGTCTTATATGTTTATATTTTACCTCGAAAAAAGTGTCACCGTATCTTGAGAAGTTGAGGTCTGAAGACTCGAGGTTCTTAGCAACAAGTTCCTGTGCATAATAAAGCATTTAGTTGAGACTTATCCCCAAGTATTACCAGCATCAAACATTATATTGAGATTGACGAATAAGTATTAACAGCATAAAATACTAGTAACGAAGAAAGAGAGAAGTATAAAGCTGGTGACCCAAATTAAATATCCAATTACCAAATCACCAGCATTATCCAGATAAATCTGGACCACTGCATCAGCAAATGCTGCAGGGTCCAGCGGCGCAGCAATATTCCGCTTGCGGGTCTTAATCCGCGTACCACTGTAATCAAAGGACAGAATCAACAAAAGTTATGGAATTTACAACAAATAGCAGACAGCATAAACGAGAGTAAGAGCTAGGATGAAAAAAATAACTCACCCGAGAGTGGGCTTCTCCTTCGAGCTGTCATTCCAAAACCAAAACAAACAAAAGTTTAATAAAGGAAAGACAAGAAGCATTAATTGTAACCACACAAATAATCCAGCAGAAACAGCATAGTATACAAGCTCCACAAAAAGCCACTGGCTATAGTGCAAAAAATTACTCAAGGATGGTCAAAATTAGGAGAAGTTTGTATCTTTTGACTTGCGATTTTTTCTTTTGGATTAGGTGTCTTGCGACATATATAAACAAGAAAGTTCACGGAAAACCAACAGTAAACAAGTACTAGTGTGGATTAAAGTACCTCGACCACAGACAACTACTAGAGTGGAATAAAAATCATAAAACGAGTGTGGACACATTCCTATCACAATCATACATACTTGTATCACTAATTTATACTATGTAGGGATACCAGTTCAGCATTCATCAACTCTGCAATGAATGTACGACACGCTAATAGATTTACAGACATTTAACGTCAAAATTAGATAGGGTTCTACAATCCTCATCTCAGCCTTGTCCTTTTCAGCTGGAGTAAATTGACTATAGATGGTCGTGTTGCCACTCAAAAATAAAGATTAATTAAAATCCCTGTGTTCTATACTCTTTTCTTTTTAGTATGTGACAGAAAAAATGAAACTTTCATATATGGGAAACTCTTCAACTTTAAATTTCTCAGTCTACCTTCAAGAAAACATCGTTATACCCATCAAAATGACATGGTGTCTTTAAACCATATGTTTTAAGATTATTTTTGGCATGCGCCAAAACTCAATCTATCTTAAACTTCGTGCTCAATCAAACACCGCTATATGCGTTTATAAAGAGAGGGAGTATCATTTAGTCCACGAAGGAAAATATTGGTGGTAACAAACCTTTGAAAACAAATTTTCTTTTTCTCCAATAAAGAGTATTGGTGTGAAGAATAAGTTTCCCCCGTGTAAACAATGAACAAGCCAACTATAGGATTACATTTAACAAAATAGACTAATACAACTCATTCTTTTCATTCCGTTCGCTGCTCCTTTTTATTTTTCAAAGTATAGCTTCAAAAGACACAGTTTTGAGCCCATTCCTTTTCTCTAAGTAATTGGCAGCATCTAAAAGAAACACCGCAAAGTAGTTTTCACTTTTCAGCATCTTTTAACAAATAAAGGTTTCAAACTCCACGGACCGTGAGTTCACAGAATTGAACCTGCGACCATTTTTTTTTTTTTTTGACGAAATAAGCGATATACCATTAGCAGGAATGAAAATGGGACCATTTTAATCTGTAAAGCCTTCGTAGCTTGTCAGTCTACTATGGTTCCAGTTTGTGTGTCCATTTGAAAGGTAAAATGGGTTCTACCATGTTCATCAATACTTAATAGCATTTAACAATATATCATATGTGTATAAACCGCTTGTGTGTATATATTATGTATATGGGTGTTTGAAGAGAAGGAGGAAGAGAGAAAAAAAATTCCAGCTAAAGCAGGTTCGACTGGACTCCTTGGGTCAAAGTTGATCACCTAATGATAATAAATTCACTAGAACATATAGCAGCACTTAATTAATTAATTTTTTCAATCAATACTAGCGGTTTGCCTTTTATCAAATCATTTGTTCCACATATTGGAAACATGGATACCTATTACCTTGTGACTTCCTATTAAACAGTTGGTAGACTAATTCAAAAACTTCTAAATGTCACAAAAACTTGCATCATGACACATTTTTATTGGTGCAGGTCTCTGTCCAAGCGAAAAATATCACACACACATATACAAACATACACACATAATACATAATATTTGTATGTTAACAGCATCTGCATAGGAGATAACAAAGAAGATGTCTTAAATAAGAGAGAAAACGCTAATTTTTCAACATGAAAAACATTCAGAGTTAGCGTTGTTCTTTTCGTAATTTTAACACCTCAAATTAAAACAGAGAAACATAATTAAGCTAATAATTTCATCAAAGAAAAATAGATCTTCCTAATGTTAACGGAAAAAAAAACCTAATTCACCAAAACATAGATTGATTTGTGAGAAACTTTCATAACAGTACACTCAAATATCTACATCAAAATTCAAAAACAAAACAGCAAGCGGAACAATTTTAAAAAAGTAGTACAGAAAATCAATAAGAAATTAACAGATCGTAAATAATTAATTACACATAAAACAGAAAGAATCGAAAAAAATCGACTAAAAATAGGATAGAGATAATGAATCGTTACCTCATAAACTAAGATGGAGAAAAATCAAGGTCAGTGCAGAGACTTCTGCGCTTTGCGGATGAGAGAATATTAGAGTGAGAAGGGGAGAATAGGAAGAAAAGAGAGAAACGAGTTCTCGTGATGCCTGTGTTAAGATATTTATATCACTTTTTATTTCCTTAAGGGTAAGGCTGGCTTTGAGTGAAACTAACAAGTAACAGGGTCAAATCCTACTTACAACATTAGAATCAGCTAGTCTATTAAAACTACTTTTTGTATCATTAAGATCATTGAACTCTATACATTACTCCCTCCGGTCCATTTTAATTGATCTTTTAGTCTTTTCTTATGGTCCACAATATTTGATTTTTCATATATCAAGAAGGTATTAACTTTTTGAGACCGTTCCTTTCTCTAAGTAATTGGCAGCATCTAAAAGAAACGCCACAAAGTAGTTTTCAGCCTCTTTAAACAAACGAAGGCTTCAAAGTTTAAACGCCACGGATCACGAGTTCACAGAATTGAACCTGCGACTATTTATTTTGTTGATGAAATAAGTGAATATATTATTAGCAGGAATGAACCTGCTACTATTTTAATCTGTAAAGCCTTCGTAGCTTGTCAGTCTACTATGGTTCCAGCTGTGTGTTCCATTTGAAAGGTAAAATAGGGTTCTAGCATGTTCATTAATACTTTATAGCATTTAACAATATATCATATGTGTATAAACTGTATGTGTGTATGCGCTGTATATATGTGTGTGGAGAGAGATTGAGGTAGCGAGAATAAACTTTCCGGCTAAAGCATGTTCGGTTGGACCCCTTGGCTCAAAATTGATCAGCTAATGCTAATAAATTCGCTAGAGCATATAGCAGCACTTAATTAATTGATTTTTTCCAATTAATACTAGCAGTTTGCATTTTATCAAATCATTTGTTCCACGTACTGGAAACATGGATAACTATTACCTACCTCGTGACTTCCTATATTAAACAGTTGGTAGACTAATTCAAAACTTTTAAATGTCACAAAAACTTGCATCATGACACGTTTTTATTGGTGCAGGTCCCTGTCCAACCAGAAATTATCACACACACACACACACATATATATATACATACACACATAATACATGATATTCGTATGTTAATAGCATCTGTATAAGAGATAACAAAGAAGAGGTCTTAAATAAGAAATAAAACGCTAGTTTTTCAACATGAAAAAAATTCAGAGTTAGCGTCGTTCTTTTCGTAATTTTAACACCTCAAATTAAAAACAGATAAACATAATTAAGCTTATAATTTCCTAAAGAAAATAGATCTTCCGAATGTTAACGAAAACAAAACCCTAATTCACCAAAACATAGATCGATTTGTGAGAAAATTTCATAACAAAACACTCAAAGAAACAACATCAAATTCAAAAACACAACAGCAAGCGGAATAATTTAAAAACATTAGTACAGAAAATCGATAAGAAATTAACAGATCGTAAATAATTAATTACACATAAAACAGACAAAAATCGACTAAAAATAGGATAGAGATAATGAATCGTTACCTCATAAACTAAGATGGAGAAAAATCAAGGTCGATGCAGAGACTTCTGCGCTTTGCGGATGAGAGAATATTAGAGTGAGAAGGGGAGAATAGGAAGAAAAGAAAGAAACGAGTTCTCGTGATGCCCTGTGCTAAGATATTTATATCACTTTTTATTTCCTTAAGGGTGAGGCTGGCTTTGAGTGAAACTAACAAGAGTCTCAGGGTCGAATCCTACTTTCAACATTAGAATCAGCTGGTCTATTAATAAAACTACTTTTTTGTATCATTAAGATCATTAAACTCTATGCATTGCTCCCTCCGGTCCATTTTAATTTATTTTTTAGCTTTATTTTATGGTCCATAATATTTAATTTTTTCATATATCGAGAAGAAATTGCTTTAACTTTTTTTTCAAAGTTATTCTTAGAGTATAGAGCCTAAGAATATTTATTGTATTTTCAATGAACACACTAATAAAATTAAAAGGGTTAATTTTTATGTAATTAATGCTAAAAGATAGATTCCTTAATATGCGTAAAACAGACAAAAATTCAATTATCATAAAGTCATAAAATTACTTTTTCTTTTCATTAAAGTCACTAAACTGTACATGTTGTATTAGTAAAGTCAGAAGACAAAAATAGCAAAACTAAAATTGTCTATATACTTTGATCACTTATAAAATCACATAAAAGGTGTATATGGGGGATATAAGGATAGGTATACTAATGTCGTCTATGAAGTATACATTGACGTAGGTAATAATTTCATTTAAGATAATAAAAAATAAATATCACGTGAAATTTGTAATTAGTTGTAAATTATTTTTGCATAACTAATAATGACAATCTTTTTTATAAAGAAGTAAGATAGTAGGAAGTCATGCTAATTACAAATGTCAATGACTAGACAAATATTTTTTTATGCCCTCAGTATTTACAGTTTACTAGTTCAATTAATTAAAATTCGCACTAAGTATGCTAACAAAAAAAAAATAGAATATTTTCTAATAAGAGATTTTTATTTCATATAGTTTGAATTTTAAACCTCTCATTAAAACTAGAAGAATATCAATCATCTAACAATGTCTAGAAAAGACATATCCATAGACAACAAAGTTGGAATGGGGAGAGACAACGCGGAAAGTTTGGAAAAGATACATGGCTTTAGCATAGCTTGTGGAGGCCCCTTTGATTTGACGAGACTTGGCCCATATAATTGGTGCTTTCATGTTAATCGAATGGTGTGTAGACCATGTATAGGTCTTTTTAGGCAAGGGTACATACAACTTAGAATAAAAATGGGGAAGAAATGGGTAAATAGCTACGTTTGATCTATGGTATTGGAATTTAGCTAGTATTTAAAAAATTATTAGTATTTAGCCACTCATTAACACAAAAAAAAGTTTTGGACAAAAATGTATTTAACTAAATTATGGAACAACTTCAGCAATCGGTATTGGAGTTCGAATATTTACAAGTGGAACCTCAACATAATATGTTAGAGTTCAAAGTATATTTTAAGAACTATGTTGGAACTCCAGTACATGTTGTTGAACTTCCACTTTTTATAAATTCTGAATAACAACATATTAATGTTGGGGCTTCATCTGTAGAGAATTTTGAACTCTAGTACAAACATGATGGTATTTCAGGTGTGAAAGTTCTGTACTTTAATATATGATGCTGAATTTTCACTTGTACATAAATGACTACGGCATAGTCTGGTTGAGTTTTACTTATAAAAGTTTCGTACTCCAATACCAATTATTAGAGTTTTCCGTGTTTGAGGGTACTTGTGATGACCCAAAAGGTCATCCCTTATTTTATATGTCAAAACGGTGTTTCAAGGCCTTGAAAACCTCTCTTTATCTCACATCGTTATGCGTGCGCAACCCGAGCATGTAGCCGGGAAGCCTTTATATGAAAAACTGAGAAAATGCTAGTTTTTGCCTTAAAATTTTTATTTAAGTTGACTTCGGTCGATATTTTGGGAAAACGGACCCGGACAGTAAAATATGGGACTTGAGAGTATGCCCGGAATCGAATTCCGAGGTCCCAAGCCCGAGAAATGAATTTTTGAAAGAAATTATTTTTCTGAAAATTAAAAGGATTATAGAAATCTGATTATATTTGAAATTTGTGGTATCGGCTCCGTATTTTGGTTCCGGGGCTAGTACAGGTTCAATATGGTAATTATGATATGTCTTTAAAATTTGGTAAGAAATGGAAGTCGTTTGACGTGATTCGGACCCGTAGTTGTGAAATTTGATACTTTGGAAGTTTTGGAAATTTTCTTTGATTTTTAGGCTAAATTCGTTGTTTAAAGTGTTATTTTTGCGATTTGATCACACGAGTAAGTCCGTAGGATGTTTTTGAGGTTGTGTACATGTTTGGTTTGGAGCCCCGAGGGCTCGGGTGAGTTTCGGATAGGCGTCGGAGTGTTTCGGATTTAGAAAATCTGGTGTCTTTAGTTGTTGCTGGTGTCTGAGGTTTTATTCTATGCGAACGCATGGTCNATCATCAATAATCAACTAAGAATTCAAACTATCAAAAAAATAGAGATACTGAATCAGAGCAAAAGGCATCAGATTTCATTGATAGAGAATATGATTCTGCCACAATCCACAAAATAAAACAAAAACAGTTAAAACATGAGCAACAACAAACAATTCTGAATCTGGGTCACTGAAAGTTCTAGGCAGGCTAGGATAAGTCTTGGAAGAACTGCAGACTTGGTTCGTTTAGCCGAGATAGATGGTTCAGCAGACTTAGAAACAGATGAAGACTTCTTTGAGCAAGTCTTGGCTTTCTTGAGCTTAGGGGTCTGAACCTCTACCTCTGCCACTTTTTCACTTTGATGGACCAGGTCCATCTCATCCACTTCAACAGCCTCAATAGGCTCAACAACCTTTTCTTTCCCTTTTTCCACTTTTTTCTTCTTACTCTCCTCTAAAGCTCTCTTTAACTCGTCANAGCTAATTTCTACAGATTTCAAGCTAACTCTAACTTGAACAATGTGTACCTATTACAATTGCTTCTATAAAAGCTGAAAAGATACAATATTAAATTGCATACTACAACCAACTAGACTCAATGATAAACAGATGGAACTAGTTCTTCTAGCTGGTATGTAGCTTCAGATTCGCACTCTCCAATTTGGCTCGAACTGCTGGCAAAATTTCTTCACGAATTTTTGCTCTCAATTCTTGATAAATTTCTGCTTTTGTGTGTCTCCATATCATAAGAACAATCTGCTATTTATAGGAGTTAGTAAATAAGGAATTTACTAGAATCCTAATCCAACTCTTCCATGGTTCAAGAGTTCTAGTCAAACTCAACTCCTAAATCCTTCCTTAT
>ML269259.1:9527-20134 GCA_005239495.1 Nicotiana undulata | reverse complement strand
TTGGATTGTAATTATCGCCTAACATTTTCAGCAGATCCGCCAGGGTTTCCTCAGTAGATGAACCAGGTTCATCTGTGTGCTTTCCTAAATTTACTAACCCTTCAGCGGCTTCTCCTGATTCACTTCCCCCTGCGTTTTTGCTACTTTCTTCCTCTTTTTCTGGCTCAGCACCACAGATAGCCATTTTTACAAATTCTTGCCCTATTCCCCTCTCTTCACTCCTTACTCCCTCTCTCTCCTTTCCTTTTCTATTTTATTTTTACATCCTCTCCTTCTTGTCTCAGGCATTTCCACATCTACCACATACCCAACCAGTATGAACCTATTTTCTAAATTTTCAACGACCTTAGAAATGACCTTAGAAGAAGGTTATGGTACAAAAGTTACCTGTTCAGAATCAAAAGACCCAGTTTCTTGCCCCTCATTCGCCGACTTGAAAGAGTCATCAGAAATTTGGGAATGGTTCTGTAAGGGAGGGATGGCTTGAATGAAATTATAGTTTTGAATATACGGTTAAGGCTTCCCTAGAATCTAGGTATTTTAATTTGGTAAGGATTCTTGTTGAAACAGTTCGTGGTTCAAAGTCAAGTGGATAGGCTTTGAAAAGATTTTGAGTTTTGGCAGAGTTCTGCTCATGATTTAATTATTAGTATTTCAAAGTGTGCAGAGTGTAGAACACATACCTCGCCTTACAGATGAACCAACACGATGAACCAGGTTCATCATTTCAGAATCCTCTTGATCAAGCCTCAATTTGCAGAGATAGAAAAGATTTCGTTAGTGACCAGTAAGTCATATCAAAACATGTCATAAGAGTATACTTTTTACAGTATGAGATTGAGCAATTGTTAATCTGATTATTTACACAAATTCCTGATTTTCTAGCCAATTTTTTCCCATTTTTCCTTCTTCTTTTCCTTTTTTCATGTATTTACATTCTAAACTGGTTCAATTAAGTGATCTTAATCATCCCTAATAGTAACATGTTCCTTTCAAAATTCTCTTTACTCAGTGCTTTTGTAAAGATATTATGCACAACCAACTAGTTACTCCTTGATGTTCCTTCATTGCTTTGTTGTTGTGGAACAGGTTCAGGTACAGGTTCCAACGAAGTTTGGGAATTATTTTGTTCTATTCCCATGTCATGTTGCCCGGGATGGATGAACCTGTTCCATCACATGTTCCTTCCTCCAGTGTTGCTTTAGTTTGGACTGAGTTTCTGACCGGCCCAATTTCTTCATCATCTTGTTCATTACCAACCCCAATGATTTCACCTTTCTTTCCATTTCCAAAGGAGACAATTCCTCCTTTGAGGTTCTCAAGTGAAAGGAACTAGTCCGTGTTTCCCCTATCCATGTACCATATTTGGCTACTACCTTTCTCTTGAATCTACAAAAAAAAAAAAATCAGGGGTCAGTCTTAGGAACCCAAACTAGTTTGGGTCCCTTTCTATAAGCAAAAAGATGAATTAAATTCTTTTTAGCCCAATTTGGTAGACAATTCTTCCCTCGAACAAATCTTGTATTGTTTTGACTAGCCTTTTCTTTTGCATTTCATTCACTTTTGAAGTGACCAGTCTTACCACAATGTGTACAGATTTTGTTCTCAGGAAGAGTGAGGTACTTGCTTTTTGGGTCCCACTTAGGCAGCGGATTCCCAAAGCCAAGTCCTCTTCTATTGCTACTATGGTGTTCTTGTAGCCAAGTCAATGCATCAGAGGACCTGTTCCATTTGGCAGTTCTATCTAGTTCATGCTTGATCTTGCCAAGATCCTCCTTAAGGACTCTTATGTGCTCATCTCTTTTGTACAACTCGTCTTTCATTTTTCCTAGGTTTTCTTCTAATGTGAGTTGTGTGTGATAAACTTTGTTTTTACCTGTTCCTAATTTCAGTTTTAGATTTTTAGATCTTAGCTCTAGGATAGTGGTGTCAAGTTCATGAACCTGGTTCTTTAACTTAGCATTTTTACTATCACTTTCACTAGCCCTAAGTTCCAGATTTTTGCACTTAGCTTTCAAAATCACACACTCCTTAGACAGTTGTTTCTTTTCATTGTTTAGATCCTCAGATTCATCAATGAAATCCAGGAGTAACTCAGATAGCGTTTCTTTAGACAAAAATTTAATCTTGTCTTTGAGATGAATTATACTTACCTCGGATTCCACATCGGATTCTCCAATTGCCATAAGTGCTTGTTCATCTCCATCTTCATCATCTGACTCCTCATCTGAACTTTCACCCCAAGCAGCAACCATTGCCTTTGTTGATGTTCTGTTTTTCTTGGGTTGAACCTGTTCCATCTTCCTGTTCCTTCGTTCAGCTCTTTCCTTCTTCCATTCAATTTTCCACTGGGGGCAGTTTTTGATGTGGTGATCAGTCTTGCCACACTTGTAACACCCCTCATTGGTTTGTTTTTCAGGAACCCTTGGTTTGTTGTAGCTTCCACTTCTTGAAGGAACCTTTGCTCTCATTAGGTACTTCTTGAAGTCCTTTGTGATCATGGTTATTTCATCCTCCTCCAGTTCAGCTTCTTCAGTGATTCTGAATGCCAAACTCCTTTCCTTCTTGGGACCATTCATCTTCATAGTCTGCCTTCTAAGTTCATAGGTAGTGAGATTTCCAATCAGCTCATCTAGCTTAAGAGTTGCAATGTTCTTAGATTCCTGAATGGTTGTAATTTTGCTTTCCCAAGAGATTGGCAAGACCCTTGTCAGAATTTTCTCAACCTTGTCTTCTTCAAGAATGACCCTTCCAAGAGACTTGAGTTCATTGGTCAGTGTAGTGAACCTTGTATACATCTCTTGGATGGTCTCTTCTTTCTTCATGGTGAAATTCTCATATTGAGTATATAGTAGAGTTCCTCTTGACCTCTTCACTTTAGGTGTTCCTTCATGAGCCACTTGCAAAGTGTCCTAAATTTCTTTGGTAGTGGTACAACTTTGAATTCTGCTATACTCATTGTGACCGAGTCCACACACAAGCCACTTCTTGGCCTTAGCATTTTTCTCCCACTTTCTCAAATCCCCAGCAGTGCAGTCAGCTCTAGTCTTTGGCACATCTACTCCTTCAGCCATCTTCTTCATGGTGGCTAAAGGACCGTCAGTGACTATGTCTCATATTTCATAGTCTTCTCCAATTAAGTGATCCTTCATCCTATTCTTCCACCAGGAGTAATACTGGCCATTGAAGAGTGGAGGCCTAACAGTTGATTGTCCTTCCTAGTTCCCAGGTAGTGCACTCATCTTGATCTTTTCCTAAGGTGTTAGCCTCTTCAAGGATAACACTCTGATACCAATTGTTGTTTTAGACGTCAATACCACACAATTATATAAGTTAATTGTGAAGTACCCATTTTTCCGAGTGTTGTCTAACTGGAAGAACCTGGTTCTTCTTGGTGTTCCAACTACTGCTGTTTGCGGAATAATAAAAGCGGTAAAGTAAAAACACAGAGATTTTTACGTGGAAAACACCTGGCTCAAAAGGTGAAAAAACCACGACCTACACCTCAGTAGGATTTTCTCAAACTCTTCACTAAAACTCTGAGCCAAACGGACTTACAAAATAAACTCTTTTGTAATCCTAGGACTAACTCTAATCCTCTTTGTATCAACTAGCCTCTAGCTAATTTCTACAGATTTCAAGCTAACTCTAACTTGAACAATGTGTACCTATTACAATTTCTTCTATGAAAGCTGAAAAGATACAATATTAAATCGCCTACTACAACCAACTAGACTCAATGATAAACAGATGGAACTGGTTCTTCTAGCTGGTATGTAGCTTCAGATTCGCACTCTCCAATTTGGCTCGAACTGCTTGCAAAATTTCTTCATGAATTTTTGCTCTCAATTCTTGATAAATTTCTGCTTTTGTGCGCCTCCATATCATAAGAACAATCTGCTATTTATAGGAGTTAGTAGATAAGGAATTTACTAGAATCCTAATCCAACTCTTCCATGGTTCAAGTTCTAGTCAAACTCAACTCCTAAATCCTTCCTTATATTTGATTCTGTTCTTCTTGAATAAGGAATCCTTCTCCAATTTCGTTTTTGCAGTCTTTTCGATCAGAAGATATCTCAATTTTATCAGAATACATTTATCTCCTGCATGTGCATCTCATGTGCCTTTAACTCTGCTGGTCTATGTCACCTGTGATGGACCTGGTTCATCTCAGAGTTACTTTGTCAATCTTCAAAACTATTTTATTTCTTGTGCCAACAGTCATCCATGCGAACGCACAACACAAAATTGGGAGGGGGAAGATTTGCACTATGCGAACGCATAGGACCAGGTGCGAACGCGGAGCATAGTAAATTTGCTCTACACGGACACACACTGGTGGCCGCAAACGCATAGCATAAGGGAAAGGTTGGGGGTAGGGTAGTGTTAAAGCAATGCGAACGCGCCCCTTTGGACGCGAACGCGAAGGGTAGTGAGAGGGTAGCCTATGCGAACACGGTTGTCTTGTCGCGAACGCACAAGGCAAATTTTTCCCCTAAAACAGTAGCATTACGAGATTTTATCAAAACTTCATAACTCACTCTCTAAAACTCGAAATTGGGCAATTTTTGAAAGGGAATTTCACCACAAAACCATAGGCATGTATTCTTAGACTTGTTTTCTTCAATTTCCATTAACTCCATTAGATTTCTAGGCCTAAATCATGTTCTTAAGGGTAGAAAATTAGGGATTTGGATAGAGTTAGTGCTTTTTGAATAATTGGAATTTAGACTTCAATTTGGGGTCGGATTCCAAAACTAATTACATATTCAGGCTCGTGGGTGAATGGGTGATCGAGTTTTGGTCCGAACTTCGTATTTTGACCAAGCGGGCCCGGGGTCGATTTTTGACTTTTTGGGAAGAATGCTAGAAAACCTATAATTAAGCATTTGAAATTGAATTATTTAGTGTTTATTGATGTTATTAAGTCAATTATATCTAGATACAATTGGTTTGGAGTCAAGTTCAAAAGGGAAAGCTGTGATTGAGGCTTGATTTTTGTCGTGGAAGTTGAGGTAAGTGTTTGGCATAACCTTAGCTTGAGGGAATATGTGTTGTGTCTTATTTGCTATGTGTTAATACCATGTTCAACGTATAGGTGAGGTGACGAGTACCTATAAGTTGGTGTCAAGGATGCCCGTGAGTCGGATATTATGAATTATGTGGTTTTCATTTATATTTACTGTGTCATAGCTTGAATTTCACTTTGTGGTTATTCATTTGGGTGGAAATTCTTGGTAATAAGTATTGTTGAGTATTGGTTCGGTTGAGAAATTGTATGTGAAAATATATACTTGAGTGAGATTGGTTATAGTTGTGTCCCTTGCCGGGATGGTGATATTACTACTGTTGTTCCCTTGTCGGGATGTTATGATTTATTATTATGGTTCGTATTGTTGATTTTTCCATGCTGGACTTCTGTTATTGATATTGTTTGGGTGAGGAAGAGTGTAAAGCACGAAGGGTGATACCGTGTACTGATTGTTGTGAGGAAGACTGTAAAGCACGAAGGGTGATGTCGTGTATTGATTGTTGTGAGGAAGAGTGTAACGCACGAAGGGTGATGCCGTGTATTGATCATTGTGAGGATGAGAGTGTAAAAGCACGAAGGGTGATGTCGTGCCATATTATGATATTAAAAGCACGAAGGGTGATGCCGTGCCATTTCTATTGATTACTGTGAGGATGAGAGTAAAAGCACGACGGGTGATGCCGTGCACTTGCATTTATTGTTTGGTGAGGATGAGAGTAAAAGCACGAAGGGTGATGCCGTGCACTGTTTTCCTCTGTGATGTTATTCCCTGTTGTTCAAGTTGATATTGAATTATTGTCTTATTTCAGTATTTCCTTTATGTGGTATTTCTTTCCCCAGCATGTTCCCCTTTTTCCTTGTACCTAGTTTTTTACTTCCTGTTATCATTATTTCCTCCGAATATTATTAAATTACACTGGTTGCTTGGTTGTCGTGTCCTAGCCTCGTCACTAATTCGCCGAGGTTAGGCTCGACACTTACTCAGTACATGGGGTCGGTTGTACTGATGCTACACTCTGCACATCTTTGTTGTGCAAATCCCAGTACAGGACCCTACGGACATTAGATCGAGGAGGCTGCCTTCAGTCCACGCGGAGACACCGAGGTAGTCTTGTTGGCATCCGCAGGCCTTGGCGTCCCCTCCTATTTCCTTTGTATTCTGTTCTAGTTGTTTCAGAAACAGATGTACTTATTTCATTCAGACTTTTATATGTATTACTCATAGACAGTCCGTGAGTAGTGACTCCAATATTCTGGGATTTGGGTTTCGTGAAATTTCGTAAAGGCATTGGATTGAGTTATATACCTTGCTTCATTTTGTACTTTTATTCATGTTAATGTTGTATTTCACCTGTTTACGACTGATAATAAAGAAATAAAGTAAATTGAATATTCACGTTGGCTTGCCTAGCGGGTTTAACGTTAGGCACCATCACGGTCCCGCCGGTGGAAAATTTGGGTCGTAACAATACTTTAATTCGTACAAATATTTTTTTCACATTAAATAGTAAATATTTTCCTATACATTTCAAATAGCGGCTGTCGTGCCCCCTTTTTCCCCAAGCACTCCTTTCGGGGCCCTGTTTAAAAGGGTTTAATGACATTGGTTGGGACAACTCATTCCTTTTGGGAAATGGGTTTATTTATTTGAAGAGTCGCCTCTTAACGATTTTAAGGTGCGTTAGGGCGCCTATTGGGGTTCATTTACAACTAAGTTTGATAACTAAAGACAGGGTAAGGGCTTGAAATTATCCTAAGGGGAAGGTGTTAGCACCCCTCAGGATCCACAAGTGTGGTTCCCGGCCAAATAGCTTTTGTGAATTTGTACGATTAGCAAGTAAACAATTAAGGCCCAAATAATAGGGGATTTGGAAATGTTCATAGCCTAGGCACATATAAGTTACAAATTTGAAAATGTTTAATAACTAATGGATTTTTTAAAAGGATTATAGTCTAAGCCAGTTTATGGGGTAAAGGGGGTATCCTAGGTTTGTTTATAATATGGATCACATCAATGCAATACCCGGTATGACACTCCTCAAAGAGGGGCTACACGTGGTATTAGCGCACCGGTCATCAAATCCATATCTACCCTTTCCCACCCCGTGAAGGTAATTAAAGCGAGTGTTGGTCTCGACCTCTATTGTATGTTGTTACTCGTCCCTTCTTATTAGTCCCCGAGGAGTTTAGGACTTCTATCCTATAAAGGAGGTTCTAGGCGGACCCTTAAGTTTTAAAGGTAAAATACTAAAGCGACATATAAGAAAACATATAGGACCTCAATTAAGGGGAGCATGGAAAACAAATAGAAGGCTCAGGTATACCTCCACAAATAATACATATAAACAGCATGACTCATACACAGTTAAGGTCCAGATTCAAAATTCAGATCCTAAGCATGGTATCTAAGTGATAACAACAAAGACAGATTTTATTGCATAACTCGGAGAGGAAGTCCTAATCGGTTTTGCCTACTGGTTTTAAGCATGCTGGTATTAATCACAAGAAGACAGTCCCAGTTTTTATTTTTTTAAGGTTGATTACCTAAGGCTTTCCTAGGCGTGGGAGGATATGCAATAGTTGTTCAGAGTTGTTGACAGTATCAGGTTGTTATATTAAAAAAAAAAGCATGCAGTTCTGAATGTTGCAGAATACATAGGAATTTATTACTAGTTATTAGAACAAAGTGAACTGTTTCATACTCAGGTATTAGACCAAGTGTGATTGGATGATTGTGATCCTAGAACATGATTTCTAATGCAGGAACATGCCGAATAACTTGAAACAGGATTTCTAAATGCATACCACGTTATGCACAGTTTCAGAATAGGCAGAAATGGCATTTTATTTTAATGTTGTTTTACCTAGACAGGATTTCTAAGTGTATAGCATGATGATTGCATGAATGACCACTGATGTTAACACATTTATCTAGAACAAAATTTCTGAATGTTTTCAGGACATGTAAGATGCACATAGGACATAATCACATTAGTTTGTTTTTATGTCGTTATTTACCTTAGAGATAGGGTTTCTAAGTGATGATGAGATGCTAAAAACAGTACATATATGGATCCTAGGGAACATGATATCAAATGTATGGCATGCTTGGCATATATTATACCTAATCATGGCTGCTATTGCGCACAGAAGAAAAGTAAACCTATGAGCATGATTTCTACCCTTGACTATACTACCGCATACATAGTACCCACCCATTTTCACTATCCAACCCCAGAGTTGTTTTACAAATAATTATTACAGGCTATCGGATATGAATTACATGTCCTCAATGCCAAGATATTTCACAGCCTTTCTCATAATCCGAGTGTGTCAGAGTTCCCTAAAGACCTCAAGGGATCCCGGACAGTGCTCGCACCCAGATTTCATTGCCAAGGTAGAGTAAGTGCAGTGTGGAATGACCAGCCTTAGTGTGTCAAAGTTCAGAGGGAGCTCATGGGGTCCCAAAGCAATGCTCACACAAAGGGGGCAGAACTTAAGAAGGTCTAAGAGTTGAGTGAGAGTGCTTGACATAGTTTTGAAAGAAGGTTGAGTAGGAAATAGTTTTGAAAAAAGGAGGTTTGATTGAAATGATTTCATAACAAAAGTTTAACTGAGGAAATAATTTGAAAGAGCATAAACACCAACCTCAGGACCAAACAAGTTCAGCATCACACAAAGGACCAAGAACAGTCCAACAACCACAAGCAGGGGTGATGGGGTTTGAGGGACAAATACAGAGCATGTGAGGGCAAGCATGTAGCAGGCATAAATATGCATAGGTATACAATCAGAAGTTCCTAAGGGGTTCAGGGAACTGGGGATATAGTAAGGTATAAGATTAGACTAACATAACAGTATCAAACAGTTTAAGACAGTAGAGTACACCCTAATTAAACTAATGTACCCAACATAGGCATGTAGATTCACATAAAGACAGGTTTCAGGTACAAAAAGACATGCTGGTTAGTAAAGCATAACTTGACATGCTAGATGGAATCCAGGACTTTAGTTACATGTTGAACAACATAACAGTAAATAGAAGCATATCAGAATCACAATGAATTGCAACAAAAATAGAAACATGTTGGTTTGAGAACTGAAATTTGAATTAGAACATACCAGTGAAGTGAAGGCAGTAATACAAAGTAAGAAGTAAGAGATGCACAATAGTTAGCCTTAGCTTGCAGCCGACTAACTTAGAGTAATAACAAGTAGCACAGAAGAGAGAATACAGAGTTATAGTTGTGAGAGAGAGTTATTGAACCAGATTAGTTTGTGTCCTCTAATGAGAGAAGAGTATGCATATATATAGTTTTGAAAGCTGGGTGAAAAGTAAGGTAAAAATCAGAATCAATCAATAATTATGGAACTTGGTATCAATTAGAGTGAAATAAGCCAAAGTACTCCCATAATTAAGGGAGTTATTCAAGCGGTAAGTAACAAATAAGGAAAGAGACCATATATAGCTTAAAGGAATATTCAAACAGTGCAAGTATAGAACAGATAATTAGGCTAGGTTCGTCGGATTCTAATTAAGGAAATATAAACCAATTAACAGTAAGTTAATCATGTAACAAGGTAAGTGTAAAGACCCGTAAAATTTCTTGCTTAAAATAATGCCCGAATAAGTCCTCGAGTTGTTATCTCTGTGGAAATTCTTAAAACGGACCTTGATTTTGTAAAAGTACCCCGATATTTGAAAGAACTTAATTTTTCCAGAAATTTGGGTGTTATGCGACGCACTATGCGACTGCATAACGTGTATGCGGACCGCATAGTGGTCGCATACACGGGCAAATCACTGCCCAGCTGAAGGGGTGTTATGCGACGCACAATGCGATCGCATAACGTGTATGCGGACCGCATAGTGGTCGCATACACGGGCAGAATGTTTCCAAATTTTGGCTCACCTGGGGGCCATTCTGCGGTCCAATATGCAGACCGCATGTCAGGAATGCGATCGCATTCCTGGCCGCATATTTGACACGGTCTTTTAATTTTCTAAATTTTTATACCCGACCCCAGTTTCATTTAACCCCTGCCCCCTTTCATTTTAACTGGTTTCTGAACAAAATAGAGAGAAGTGAGAGTGGGTTCTAGAGAGAGAAGTCCTCATCTTCCCCAAATTGGTCCTCCATCTCTACCCAGGCTTGGATGTTTATCAAGTAGTAGTCATCTTTTTCATCATAAGAGGTAAGCCTTCACCCTATTTTCTCAAATTCCAGGGATTTAACTAAGAATAAAACACACATAGGTTGGTTCTTGGGGATGAAAGTTGGGACCTTGCATGCATGTGAATAATCTTCCATAACCTAACAAAGGGAAGCAAGTAGAGTAATCTTTCACTAAAAAGGGTTTAGTCAATCTAAGGGATCACATAGTGTTTGATAAAATGCTCAAATGAACTCGAGACTCCTAATTCTAAGGTAAATATGTTGCATTGTGAACTAGATTGACGTTGCTAGGCGGTTCAGTGAATTGCAATAGAAATTAAAAAGGGAAACTCGACTCCAGGTATGTATGGTTAACTTTAAACTTTGTAAAATCACTTGTGGTGTTCGAGCATACGGTA